>JAUPTC010000011.1:12955554-12978214 GCA_030762895.1 Sophora flavescens | reverse complement strand
TAGGCGCATTTAAGTGAAGGAACATCATGGATCACACTGATCCGCACCAGGAGAACTTGGGACCCAATTTAGCCTTGATATTGGCCTAATTCGAAAATTATTGTGATTCTTAAATTTGTAAGTCTCTTCCTTATCTTTCTAGGGACAGCAAGATCATCAAAAACCGATATTTGTAGCTCTAGTTATGCTCTCGCACAAGGCAACAAAGGTTAGGATGAGTGAAAAATCCGAAAATTAAAAATGTTTAGCAATTAAGCCCAATAATGTAAAAGCAAAAACAACGATTTTCGACGCATTTATTGAAGGAACATCATGGAGTGCGCACTAATCCAAGCCAGGGAACTCGGGACCCAATTTAGCCTTGATTTTCGTATAATTTGACAATAATTATGAAACCTGAAATTGTAGGTCCCTTCCTTATCTTTCTAAGGACAAAGATCACCAAAATCCGATATTACTGACTCTAGCTATGCTCCCAAGGCAACAAGGTCGGGATGAGTGAAAAATCCGAAAAATTAACAATGTTTAGATATTAAGCCCAAGAATGTAAAGGCAAAAACAATGATTGTAAAAGTCTAATTTTTCGTCTCTCTCTGGCTTGTCGGTATAAACTGCTATTTATGCATATTAATCTCGAGCTAACCCTAGACCACATTAAGGGCCTTTGAATAAGCTTTCCAACAAGGTATCATATGACTTAATTGGGCTTAGGATGAGTAAGTTAGGCGCATTTAAGTGAATGAACATCATGGACTGCACACTGATCCGCACCAGAGAACTTGGGACCCAATTTAGCCTTGATATTGGCCTAATTCGAAAATTATTGTGATTCTTAAATTTGTAAGTCTCTTCCTTATCTTTCTAGGGACAGCAAGATCATGAAAATCCGATATCTGTAGCTCTAGTTATGCTCTGCACAAGGCAACAAGGTTAGGATGAGTGAAAAATCCGAAAATTAAAAATGTTTAGCAATTAAGCTCAATAATGTAAAAGCAAAAACAACGACTGTTCGACGCATTTATTGAAGGAACATCATAAGTGCGCACTAATCCAAGCCGGGAACTCGGGACCCAATTTAGCCTTGATTTTGGCATAATTTGACAATAATTATGAAACCTTAAATTGTAGGTCCCTTCCTTATCTTTCTAGGGACAACAAGATCACCAAAATCCGATATCTGTAGCTCTAGTTATGCTCTGCGCAAGGCAACAAGGTCAGGATGAGTGAAAAATCCGAAAATTAACAATGTTTAGATATTAAGCCCAAGAATGTAAAAGGCAAAAACAATGATTGTAAAAGTCTAATTTTCGTCTCTCTCTGGCTTGTGTGGCTGTAAACTGCTATTTATGCATATTAATCCTGAGCTAACCCTAGACCACATTAAGGGCCTTTGAATAAGCTTTCCAACAAGGTATCATATGACTTAATTGGGCTTAAGATGAGTAAGTTAGGCCCATTTAAGTGAAGGACCATCATGGACTCCCACACTTGTCCGCGCCGAGGAGAACTCGGAGGACGCAATTTAGCCTTGATTTTGGCCTAATTTGACAATCCTTGTGATACCCGAAATTGTATGTCTCTTCCTTATCTTTCTAGGGACAATGTAAGATTACCAAAATTCGATATCGTAGCTCTAGTTATGCTCTGCGAAGGCAACAAGGTCGGGATGAGTGAAAAATTCGAAAATTAACAATGTTTAGAAATTAAGCACAATAATGTAAAAGCAAAAACAATGATTGTAAAAGTTGTCTAATTTCCGTCTCTCTAGCTTGTGCGGCTGTAAGTGGGTTATTTATGCTTATTAATCCTGACCTAAACCTAGACCAAATTAAGGGACTCTGAATAAGCTTTCCAACAATGTATCATATGCCTTAATTGGGCTTAGGATGAGTAAGTTAGGCGCATTTAAGTGAAGGAACATCATGGACTGCACACTGATCCGCACCAGAGAACTTGGGACCCAATTTAGCCTTGATATTGGCCTAATTCGAAAATTATTGTGATTCTTAAATTTGTAAGTCTCTTCCTTATCTTTCTAGGGACAGCAAGATCATGAAAATCCGATATCTGTAGCTCTAGTTATGCTCTGCACAAGGCAACAAGGTTAGGATGAGTGAAAAATCCGAAAATTAAAAATGTTTAGCAATTAAGCTCAATAATGTAAAAGCAAAAACAATGATTGTTGACGATTTATTGAAGGAACATCATGAAGTGGCACTAATCCAAGCCAGGGAACTCGGGACCCAATTTAGCCTTGATTTTGGCATAATTTGACAATAATTATGAAACCTTAAATTGTAGGTCCCTTCCCTTATCTTTCTAGGGACAACAAGATCACCAAAATCCGATAAGGAGCTCTAGTTATGCTCTGCGCAAGGCAACAAGGTCGGGATGAGTGAAAAATCCGAAAATTAACAATGTTTAGATATTAAGCCCGATAATGTAAAGGCAAAAACAATGATTGTAAAAGTCTAATTTTCGTCTCTCTCTGGCTTGTGGCTGTAAACTGCTATTTATGCATATTAATCCCGAGCTAACCCTAGACCACATTAAGGGCCTTTGAATAAGCTTTCCAACAAGGTATCATATGACTTAATTGGGCTTAAGATGAGTAAGTTAGGCCCATTTAAGTGAAGGACCATCATGGACTCCCACTTTGTCCCTGCGGGAGAACTCGAGGACGCAATTTAGCCTTGATTTTGGCCTAATTTGACAATCCTGGTGATACCGAAATTGTATGTCTCTTCCTTATCTTTCTAGGGACAATAAGATTACCAAAAATTCGATATCTGTGAGCTCTAGTTATGCTCTGCGCAAGGCAACAAGGTCGAGGATGAGTGAAAAATTCAAAAATTAACAATGTTTAGAAATTAAGCACAATAATGTAAAAGCAAAAACAATGATTGTAAAAGTTGTCTAATTTCCGTCTCTCTAGCTTGTGCGGCTGTAAGTGGTTATTTATGCTTATTAATCTCGACCTAAACCTAGACCAAATTAAGGGACTCGAATAAGCTTTCCAACAATGTATCATATGCCTTAATTGGGCTTAGGATGAGTAAGTTAGGCGCATTTAAGTGAAGGAACATCATGGACTGCACACTGATCCGCACCAGAGAACTTGGGACCCAATTTAGCCTTGATATTGGCCTAATTCGAAAATTATTGTGATTCTTAAATTTGTAAGTCTCTTCCTTATCTTTCTAGGGACAGCAAGATCATGAAAATCCGATATCTGTAGCTCTATTTATGCTCTGCACAAGGCAACTAGGTTAGGATGAGTGAAAAATCCGAAAATTAAAAATGTTTAACAATTAAGCCCAATAATGTAAAAGCAAAAACCATGACTGATTGACGCATTTATTGAAGGAACATCATGAAGTCGCACTAATCCAAGCCAGGGAACTCGGGACCCAATTTAGCCTTGATTTTGGCTTAATTTGACAATAATTATGAAACCTTAAATTGTAGGTCCCTTCCTTATCTTTCTAGGGACAACAAGATCACCAAAATCCGATATCCGTAGCTCTAGTTATGCTCTGCGCAAGGCAACAAGGTCGGGATGAGTGAAAAATCGGAAAATTAACAATGTTTAACAATTAAGACCAATAATATAAAAGCAAAAACAATGATTGTAAAAGTTGTCTAATTGCTGTCTCTCTCGGGCTTGTGTGGCTGTAAACTGCTATTTTTGCTTATTAATCCAGACCTAACCCTAGACCAAATTACGGGCCTCTGAATATGCTTTCCAACAAGGTATCATATGACTTAATTGGGCTTAAGATGAGTAAGTTAGGCCCATTTAAGTGAAGGATCATCATGGACTACGCCTTTGTCCGGAGCCAGAGAACTTGCGACCCTATTTAGCCTTGATTTTGGCCTAATTTGACAATCCTTGTGATACCTGAAATTGTATGTCTCTTCCTTATCTTTCTAGGGAGAGCAAGATTACCAAAATCCGATATCTGTAGCTCTAGTTATGCTCTGCGCAAGGCAACAAGGTCAGGATGAGTGAAAAATTCGAAAATTAACAATGTTTAGCATTAAAGCACAATAATGTAAAAGCAAAAACAATGATTGTAAAAGTTGTCTAATTTCCGTCTCTCTGGCTTGTGCGGCTGTAAATGGCTATTTATGCTTATTAATCCTGACCTAAACCTAGACCAAATTAAGGGCCTCTGAATAAGCTTTCCAACAATGTATCATACGCCTTAATTGGGCTTAGGATGAGTAAGTTAGGCGTATTTAAGTGAAGGAAAATCATGGACTGTGCACTGATCCGCACCAGAGAACTTGGGACCCAATTTAGCCTTGATATTGGCCTAATTCGAAAATTATTGTAATTCTTAAATTTGTAAGTCTCTTCCTTATCTTTCTAAGGACAGCAAGATCATCAAAAACCGATATCTGTAGCTCTAGTTATGCTCTGCACAAGGCAACAAGGTTAGGATGAGTGAAAAATCCGAAAATTAAAAATGTTTAGCAATTAAGCCTAATAATGTAAAAGAAAAAACAACGACTGTTCGACGCATTTATTGAAGGAACATCATGGAGTGCGCACTAATCCAAGCCAGGGAACTCGGGACCCAATTTAGCCTTGATTTTGGCATAATTTGACAATAATTATGAAACCTGAAATTGTAGGTCCCTTCCTTATCTTTCTAGGGACAGCAAGATCAGCAAAATCCGATATTTACAGCTCTAGTTATGCTCTGCGCAAGGCAACAAGGTCAGGATGAGTGAAAAATCCGAAAATTAACAATGTTTAGATATTAAGCCCAGTAATGTAAAGGCAAAAACAATGATTGTAAAAGTCTAATTTTCGTCTCTCTCTGGCTCGTGCGGCTGTAAACTGCTATTTATGCATATTAATCCTGACCTAACCCTAGACCACATTAAGGGCCTCTGAATAAGCTTTCCATCAAGGTATCATATGACTTAATTGGGCTTAAGATGAGTAAGTTAGGCCCATTTAAGTGAAGGAACTTCATGGACTGCGCACTGATCCGCGCCAGAGAACTCGGGAACCAATTTTGCCTTGATTTTGGCCTATTTTGACAATTATTGTGATACCTGAAATTGTAGGACTCTTCCTTATCTTTCTAGGGACAGCAAGATAACCAAAATCCGATATCTGTCGCTCTAGTTATGCTCTGCGCAAGGCAATAAGGTTAGGATGAGTGAAAAATCCAAAAATTAAAACAGTTTATCAATAAAGCCCAATAATGTAAAAGCAAAAACAATGATTTTAAAAGTTGTCTAATTTCTGTCTCTCTCTGGCTTGTGCGACTATAAAATGTTATTTATGCTTATTGATCCTGACCTAACCCTTGACCAAATTAACGGGCTCTGAATAAGCTTTCCAATAAGGTATCATATTCCTTAATTGGGCTGATGATGAGTAAGTCAGGCCCATATAAATGAAGGAACATCTTGGACTGCGCACTAATCCGCGCCAGAGAACTCGGGACCCGATGTAGCCTTGATTTTGGCCTAATTTGACAATTCTTATGATACTTGAAATTGTAGGTCACTTCCTATCTTTCTAGGGACAGCAAGATCACTAAAATCTGATATTTGTAGCTCTAGTTATGCTCTGTGCAAGGCAACAAGGTCAGGATGAGTGAAAAATCCGAAAATTAACAATGTTTAGCAATTAAGCCCAAAAATGTATATGCAAAAAAATGATTGTAAAAGTTGTCTAATTTTCGTCTCTCTTTGGCTTGTGCGGCTGTAAACTGCTATTTATTCTTATTAATCCTGACCTAACCCTAGAACAAATTAAGGGCCTCTGAATAAGATTTCCAACAAGGTATCATATGCCTTAATTGGGCTTAAGATGAGTAAGTTAGGCGCATTTAATTGAAGGAACATCGTGGACTGCGCACTGATCCGCGCCAGAGAACTCGAGACGCAATTTAGCCATGATTTTGGCCTAATTTGACAATCCTTGTGATACTTGAAATTGTATGTCTCTTCCTTATCTTTCTAGGGACAACTAGATGACCAAAATCCGATATCTGTAGCTCTAGTTATGCTCTGCGCAAGGTAACAAGGTCAGGATGAATGAAAAATCCAAAAATTAACAATGTTTAGCAATTTAGCACAATAATGTAAAAGCAAAAACAATGATTGTAAAAGTTGTCTAATTTACGTCTCTCTCTGGCTTGTGCGACTGTAAACGGCTATTTATGCTTATTAATCCTGACCTAACCCTAGAACAAATTAAGGGCCTCTGAATAAGCTTTCCAACAATGGATCATATGCCTTAATTGGGCTTAAGATGAGTATGTTAGGCGCATTTAATTGAAGGAACATCATGGACTGCATACTGATCCACGCCAGAGAACTCGGGACCCAATTTAGCCTTGATTTTGGCCAAATTTGACAATTCTTGTGACACCTGAAATTGTAGGTCTCTTCCTTATCTTTCTAGGGACAGCAATATCACCAAAATCCGATATCTGTAGCTCTAGTTAAGCTCTGCGCAAGGCAACATGGTGAGGATGAGTGAAAAATCCGAAAATTAACAATGTTTAGCAATTAAGCAAAATTAAGACCAATAATGTAAAAGCAAAAACAATGATTGTAAAAGTTGTCTAATTGTTGTCTCTCTCGGGCTTGTGCGGCTGTAAACTGATATTTTTGCTTATAAATCCAGACCTAACCCTACACCAAATTAAGGGCCTCTGAATAAGCTTTCCAACAAGGTATCATATGACTTAATTGGGTTTAATATAAGTAAGTTAGACCCGTTTAAGTGAAGGACCATCATGGACTACGCACTGATCCGCGCCAGAGAACTCGAGACGCAATTTATCCTTGATTTTGGCCTAATTTGACAATACTTGTGATACCTGAAATTGTATGTCTCTTCCTTATCTTTCTAGGGACAGCAAGATTACCAAAATACGATATCTGTAGCTCTAGTTATGCTCTGCGCAAGGCAACAAGGTCAGGATGAGTGAAAATTCCGAAAATTAACAATGTTTAGCAATTAAGCACAATAATGTAAAAGCAAAAACAATGATTGTAAAAGTTATCTAATTTCCGTCTCTCCCTGGCTTATGCGGCTGTAAACGGCTATTTATGCTTATTAATCCTGACCTAACCCTAGATCAAATTAAGGGCCACTGAATGAGCTTTCCGACAATGGATCATATGCCTTAATTGGGCTTAAGATGAGTATGTTAGGTGCATTTAATTTAAGGAACATCATGGACTGCGTACTAATCCGCGTCAGAGAACTCGGGACCCAATTTAGCCTTGATTTTGACCTAATTTGACAATTCTTGTGACACCTGAAATTGTAGGTCTCTTCCTTATCTTTCTAGGGACAGTAAGATCTCCAAAATACGATATATGTAGCTCTAGTTAACCTCTGCGCAAGGCAACATGGTCAGGATGAGTGAAAAATCCGAAAATTAACTATGTTTAGCAATTAAGCACAATTAAGACCAATAATATAAAAGCAAAAACAATGATTGTAAAAGTTGTCTAATTGTTGTCTCTCTCGGGCTTGTGTGGCTGTAAAATGCTATTTTTGCTTATTAATCCAGACCTAACCCAAGACCAAATTAAGGGCCTCTGAATATGCTTTCCAACAAGGTATCATATGACTTAATTGGGCTTAAGATGAGTAAGTTAGGCCCATTTAAGTGAAGGACCATCATGGACTGCGCACTGATCCGCGTCAGAGAACTCGAGACGCAATTTAGCCTTGTTTTTGGCCTAATTTGACAATCCTTGTGATAGCTGAAATTGTATGTCTCTTCCTTATCTTTCTAGGGATAGCAAGATTACCAAAATCCGATATCTGTAGCTTAAGTTATGCTCTGCGCAAGGCAACAAGGTCAGGATGAGTGAAAAATCCGAAAATTAACAATGTTTAGAAATTAAGCCCAATTAAGCCCAATAATGTATAGCAAAAACAATGATTGTAAAAGTTGTCTAATTTCCATCTCTCTCTCGGCTTATGCGGTGTGTAAACGGCTATTTATTCTTATTAATCCTGACCTAACCCTAGAACAAATTAAGGGCCACTGAATGAGCTTTCCAACAATGGATCATATGCCTTAATTGGGCTTAAGATGAGTATGTTAGGTGCATTCTTGTGAGCCAGTTCAATGGCAATAATAGCTCCAAGTAATTCAGCATGGAAAGCAAACAAGACACCAACATTGAGAGCAAAACAGCCAAGAAAAGAAGCGTTTCCCCTCTGAAAATACCACCACAACCTGCCACACCTGGAGCTCCCTTAGCAGCGCCATCAGTATTTACTTTAATCCAATTGAAGCTAGGGGGCAGCCACAGAACTTCTTTAATGGATGGGGCCTTCGAAAGGTTAACCTGGATGTTAAATTTCTTAAGGATCATCAACTGATGAATATTAGAGGAAAAGGATCCCTTGCAAAATCTCCCAGTAAAGGAGACATTAGCAGCAATTGCATTGCAAATGGCTACCACTGAAATTGACTTAGAATCAAATCTGATGTTGTTCCTACAATACCAACTACCCCAAAGAGAGTAGCAGATGGCAGATAAAATTATCTCTTTAACCTGAGGGCACCAACCTTGGTTTAAGATTGAGAGGAGAGAATGGATTGATAGAGTGTCAAGGTGGCAACCAAGGCAGCAACTCAACCACATCCAAACTCTACCAGCAAAGGGGCAGGAAAGAAAGAGATGGTCCGAAGTCTCATAACTGCAGCCACAAAGGGAACACATGGAGACTACAATGCATCCTCTAAACCATAGATGATCATCCGTTGGGACTTTGTTGTGGAGCAACCTCCAGAGGAGGAAGGATTTTGAGGGGGGAATTACCTTTGACCAGATCAACTTCCCCCAGGGGCAAGAAGACCTACCCGGATTTAAAAAACTATAAGCTTCCCTTGCAGAAAGGCAACCAAAGTCAGAGTGCTTCCAAACCTTAAGATCAGGAGACTCAGAACAAGGGATAACCACTTTACCAATTTCATTTATGAACGGCGGGGGAACACGAGAGTAAGCTCTTGGGGGATACACCATTTCCCATCCCCGATGAAATCACTAAGCCGAGGCGAAAGGAAATTATGCAGAAAGGAAGGAATATTCATCAAGTCAACAATTGGTTTAGAGAGCCAAGAATCACACCAAAAGTTAATGCTTTTACCATCCCCTAAAAGCCAAGAGACATTGTCAAGAACAGTGGAGAGGAACCCTTTTAAACCAGACCAAATTGAGGAGGAAGCAATTAAGCACAATTAAGACCAATAATGTAAAAGCAAAAACAATGATTGTAAAAGTTGTCAAATTGTTGTCTCTCTCGGGCTTGTGCGGCTGTAAACTGCTATTTTTGCTTATTAATCCAGACCTAACCCTAGACCAAATTAAGAGCCTCTGAATAAGCTTTCCAACAAGGTATCATATGACTTAATTGGGCTTAAGATGAGTAAGTTAGGCCCATTTAAGTGAAGGACCATCATAGACTACGCACGGATCCGCGCCAGAGAACTCGAGACGCAATTTAGCCTTGATTTTGGCCTAATTTGACAATCCTTGTGATACCTGAAATTGTATGTCTCTTCCTTATCTTTCTAGGGACAGCAAGATGACCAAAATTCGATATCTGTAGCTCTAGTTATTCTCTGCGCAAGGCAACAACGTCAGGATGAGTGAAAAATCCGAAAATAAACAATGTTTAGCAATTAAGCACAATAATGTAAAAGCAAAAACACTGATTGTAAAAGTTGTCTAATTTCCGTCTCTCTGGCTTGTGCGGCTGTAAACGGCTATTTATGCTTATTAATCCTGACCTAACCCTAGACCAAATTAAGGGCCTCTGAATAAGCTTTCCAACAATGTATCATATGCCTTAATTGGGCTTAAGATGAGTAAGTTAGGTGCATTTAAGTGAAGGAACATCATGGATCGCACCTGATCCGCGCCAGAGAACTTGGGACCCAATTTAGCCTTGATATTGGCCTAATTTGACAATTATTATGATTCTTAAAATTGTAAGTCTCTTCCTTATCTTTCTAGGGACAGCAAGATCATCAAAAACCGATATCTGTAGCTCTAGTTATGCTCTGCACAAGGCAACAAGGTTAGGATGAGTGAAAAATCCGAAAATTAACAATGTTTAGCAATTAAGACCAATAATGTAAAAGCAAAAACAACGACAGTTTGGCGCACTTATTGAATGAACATCATGGACTGCGCACTAATCCAAGTCAGGGAACTCGAGACCCAATTTAGCCTTAATTTTGGCCTAATTTGACAATAATTGCCTGAAATTGTAGGTCTCTTCCTTATCTTTCTAGGGACAGCAAGATCACCAAAATCCGATATTTACAGGTCTAGTTATGCTCTACACAAGGCAACATGGTCAGGATGAGCGAAAAATCCGAAAATTAACAATGTTTAGATATTAAGCCCAATAATTTAAAGACAAAAACAATGATTGTAAAAGTTGTCTAATTTTCGTCTCTCTCTGTCATGTGCGGCTGTAAACTGCTATTTATGCGTATTATTCCTAACCTAACCCTATACCACATTAAGGGCCTCTGAATAAGCTTTCCAACAAGGTATCATATGTCTTAATTGGGCTTAAGATGAGTAAGTTAGACCCATTTAAGTGAAGGAACTTCATGGACTGTGCACTGATCCGCGCCAGAGAACTCGGGAACCAATTTAGCCTTGATTTTGGCCTAATTTAACAATTCTTCTGATACCTGAAATTGTAGGTCTCTTCCTTATCTTTCTAGCTACAGCAAGATCACCAAAATCCGATATCTGTAGCTCTAGTTATGCTCTGTGCAAGGCAACAAGGTCAGGATGAGTGAAAAATCCAAAAATTAACAATGTTCAGCAATTAAGCAAATAATGTAAAAGCAAAAACAATGAATGTAAAAGTTGTCTTATTTCCGTCTCTCTCTATCTTGTGTGGCTATAAACTGCTATATTGATGCTTAATAATCCTGACCTAACCCTAGACCAAATTAAGGGCCTCTGAATAAGCATTCCAACAAGGTATCATATGCCTTAATTGGGCTTAAGATGAGTAAGTTAGGCCCATTTAAGTGAAGGAACATCATGGACTGCGTCCTGATCCACGCTAGAGAACTCGGGAACCAATTTAGCCTTGATTTTAGCCTAATTTGACAATTCTTTTGATACTTGAAATTGTAGGTCTCTTCCTTATCTTTCTAGGGACAGCAAGATCACCAAAATCCGATTTCTATAGCTCTAGTTATCCTCTGCGCAAGGCAACAAGGTCATGATGAGTGAAAAATCCGAAAATTAACAATGTTTAGCAATTAAACCCAATAATGTAAAAGCAAAAACAATGATTGTAAAAGTTGTCTAATATCCGTCTATCTCTGGCTTTTGCGGCTGTAAACTGTTATTTATGATTATTAATCATGACCTTACCCTGGTCCAAATTAAGGGCCTCTGAATAAGCTTTCCAACAAGGTATCATATGCCTTAATTGGGCTAAAGATGAGTAAGTAGGCCCATTTAAGTAAAGGAACATCATAGACTGCGTACTAATCCGCGACATAGAACTCGGGACCCAATTTAACCTTGATTGTGGCCTAATTTGACAATTCTTGTGAAACCATAAATTGTATGTCTCTTCCTTATCTTTCTAGGGACAGCAAGATTACCAAAATCCGATATCTGTAGCTCTAGTTATACTCTACGCAAGGCTACAAGGTCAGGATGAATGAAAAATCCGAAAATTAACAATGTTTAGCAATTAAGCCCAATAATGTAAAAGCAAAAATAATGATTGTAAAAGTTGTATTATTTCCATCTCTCACTGGCTTGTGCGGCTGTAAACTGCTATTTATGCTTATTAAACCTTACCTAACACATGACCAAATTAAGGGCTTCTGAATAAGCTTTCCAACAAGGTATCATATGACTTAATTGGGCTTAAGATGAGTAAGTTAGACCCATTTAAGTAAAGGAACATTATGGATTGCGCACTGATCCACCCCAGAGAACTCGGAACCCAATTTAGCATTGATTTTGGCCTAATTTGACAATTTTTTGAAACCTGAAATTGTTGGTCTCTTCCTTATCTTTCTAGGGGCAGCAAGATCACCAAAATCCGATATCATCTAGCTCTAGTTATGTTCTGCACAAGGCAACAAGGTCAGGACAAGTGAAAATCCGAATACTCTGTAGCTCTAGTTATACTCTGTGCAAGGCAACATGGTCAGGATGAGTGAAAAATCCTAAAATTAACAATGTTTAGCAATTAAGCCCAATAATGTAAAAGCAAAAACAATGATTGTAAAAGGTGTCTAATTTGTGTATCTCTCTGGCTTGTTCAGCTGTAAGCTGCTATTTATGCTTATTAATCTCGACCTAACCCTAGACCAAATTAAGGGCCTCTGAATAAGCTTTCCAACAAGGTATCATATGCCTTAATTGGGCTTAAGATGAGTAAGTTAGGCCCATTTAAGTGAACGAACATCATGGATTGCGCACTGTTCTGCTTCAGAGAACTCGGGACCCAACGTAGCCTTGATTTTGGCCTAATTTGACAATTCTTGTGATACCTGAAATTGTAGGTCTCTTCCTTATCTTTCTAGGGACAGCAAGATCACTAAAATCAGATATCTGTAGCTCTAGTTATGCTCTGTGCAAGGCAACAAGGTCAGGATGAGTGAAAAATCCTAAAATTAACAATGTTTAGCAATTAAGCCCAATAATGTAAAAGCAAAAATAATGATTGTAAAATTGTCTAATTTCCATCTCTCTCTGGCTTGTGCGGTTGTAAACTACTATTTATGCTTATTAATCCTGACCTAACCCTTGACCAAATTAACGGCCTCTGAATAAGCTTTCCAACAAGGTATCATATGCTTTAATTGGGCTTAAGATGAGTAAGTAGGCTTATTTAAGTGAAGGAACTTCATTGACTGCACACTAATCCGCACCAGAGAACTCAGGACCCAATTTAGCCTTGATTTTGGCCTAATTTGACAATTCTTGTGATACCTGAAATTGTAGGTGTCTTCCTTATCTTTCTAGGGACTGCAAGATCACTGAAATCCGATATGTGTAGCTTTAGTTGTACTCTACACAAGGCAACATGGTGAGGATGAGTGAAAAATCCAAAAATTAACAATGTTTAACAATTAAGCCCAATTAAGCCCAATAATGTAAAAGCAAAAACAATGATTGTAAAAGTTGTATAATTTCTGTCTCTCTCTGGCTTGTGCAGCTGTAAGCTGCTATTTATGCTTATTAATCCTGACCTATCCCTAGACGAAATTAAGGGCATGTGAATAAGCTTTCGAACAAGGTATCATATACCTTAATTGGGCTTAAGATGAGTAAGTTAGGCCCATTTAAGTGAACGAACATCATGGACTGCGCACTGATTGTTGTGACTCCGGCAAGTGTACCGGGTCGTCGCAAGTAATAAAAATAAACACGGTAAGTAATTACCGAGGTCGAACTCAGGGATTGGGCTACCAATTCGACTAATCCGCGGGAAATCGGATACGTTCGGTCAAGTTACGGAAGAAGGTGGTTGAGAGAGAGAAGAGAGAATGGAATCGAAATTCAATTAACAAGTCTAAATAAACTAATTAACTAAAAATCAGAAAACCAAAATGTCCAAGGTCACAAATCCACCTACCCAACATGTACACCCAAGTGATGATGAATTCCTCCTTAAGTTCAATTACAATGTCAACCGGGACCCCTAAATTCTCCTAAATCCACTCTCGTGCTCATTAGGACGTATTCGATGATTGGATTAATTACTTACTAGGTCTCATAATCCTAATCTCGAATTCTGTTAATTCGTGTTCCCTATAAGGTCGCACCGATCTCCTACTCACTCTCGTGCAATATTCGATCGATGATCCTAATTCAAGTTCTAAACGTGAATCGCTGACTAAGCCTCATCAACGTTAACAAGTCAATCACGCAACACATATGATCAACACAATCAAATCAGAATTAGAAAACATTTATGATCCCGATTCAAGTTCTGAAACGCGAATCGCCGTTAGGCCTCAAACACGTTTAACTGATTAATCACGCAAAACATATGATCAAACATTCAAATCAGAATCGGAAAACAAGAATTGAATTAAAGGAGAAAGACATACATCATATCGGATTTACATCGCCATGGGTGGCTTCATCGTTCCCTCGGACGAGGGGATTAGTTCCTCATGCTCATAGACAAGCGATCGGACATAATCTCCATAAGAAAAAGGGAGACGCAGCTCCAAAGAGAAAAGAAACTACCCTAAACGCTACTCTAAACAGTGGAAAACTACTAGGATTCGCGGCCCTCCAAAAGCCCTTCAGCCTCCTCCAGTTGGATCCCCCCAATCTGATCTGCAACAGCCTTTAAATAGTAATCCTGATATGCGCCCTCTCGCGAGGCGAGAATTAAAATTGGCGCGCTTTCAATTTAAACTCTCGCGAGGCGAAAGTGTGTTCGCGGGGCGAGTCTTCAATTCTAGGCTGTGACCTTCATCACGGCTGGGCCGTGATGGTCTCTGACTTCCAAGTCTTCATTCTCTCGCGAGGCGAGCTTCCTCTCACGGGGCGAGTCTTCAAACCTTAAACTGCCACGGGCGTGGTATTCATCACGGCTTGGCCATGATGATCTCTCGTTGTGAGTCCTCGTGATCTCGCGGGCGAGACACCTCTCGCGTGGCGAGACCGGGAGTGATGACTTTTCTGCTTTGTTGACTTTCGTGGCTCGCGGGCGAGCATACACTCGCTGGCGAGTGTCTCCGCACTTGCAATTTCCACTCCCTGACTTTCCTTGACTCCCGGAGCTTCACTTATTTAACCTGAAACAACAAAAGCACCCACAAGCATAATTCTATTCAAAATAACCTAAAAACTACACAAAATACGCAAAATGAGTCAAAGTCCAACTTAGGAACAAAACAAGGCAAATTTGGGCGAAAACGAGATTGAACTCGAATAATTGGCACATAAACCCTAGTTCATCTAGTCATAAAACTAGATAAGCCAGAGGCTTATCACTGATCCGCGTCAGATAACTTGGGACCCAGTGTAGCCTTGATTTTGGCCTAATTTTACAATTCTTGTGATACCAGAAATTGTAGGTCTCTTCCTTATCTTTCTAGCGACAGCAAGATCACCAAAATCCGATATCTGTACCTCTAGTTATGCTCTGTGCAAGGCAACATGGTCAGGAAGAGTGAAAAATCCGAAAATTAACAATGTTTTGCAATTAAGCACAATTAAGACCAATAATGTAAAAGTAAAAACAACGATTGTAAAAGTTGTCCAATTTCTGTCTCTCTGGCTTGTGCAGTTGTAAGCTGCTATTTATGCTTATTAATCTTAACCTAACCCTAGACCAAATTAAGGGCCTCCGAATAAGCTTTCCAACAAGGTATCATATGCCTTAATTGGGCTTAAGATGAGTAAGTTAGGCCCATTTAAGTGAACGAACATCATGGACTGCGCACTGATAGGCGCCAGAAAACTTGGGACCCAATGTAGCCTTGATTTTGACCTAATTTGACAATTCTTGTGATACCTGAAATTGTAGGTCTCTTCCTTATCTTTCTAGGGATAGCATGATCACCACAATCGATATCCCGTAGCTCTAGTTATGCTTTCCGCAAAGCAACAAGGTCAGGATCAGTGAAAAATCCGAAAATTAACAATGTTTAGCAATTAAGCAAATAATGTAAAAGCAAAAACAATGATTGTAAAAGTTGTCTTATTTCCGTCTCTCTCTATCTTGTGTGGCTATAAACTGCTATATTGATGCTTATTAATCCTGACCTAACCCTAGACCAAATTAAGGGCCTCTGAATAAGCATTCCAACAAGGTATCATATGCCTTAATTGGGCTTAAGATGAGTAAGTTAGGCCCAATTAAGTGAAGGAACATCATGGACTGCGTACTGATCCACGCCAGATAACTCGGGAACCAATTTAGCCTTGATTTTAGCCTAATTTGACAATTCTTGTGATACCTGAAATTGTAGGTCTCTTCCTTATCTTTCTAGGGACAGCAAGATCACCAAAATCCGATATCTATAGCTCTAGTTATCCTCTGCGCAAGGCAACAAGGTCATGATGAGTGAAAAATCCGAAAATTAACAATGTTTAGCAATTAAACCCAATAATGTAAAAGCAAAAACAATGATTGTAAAAGTTGTCTAATATCCGTCTATCTCTGGCTTGTGCGATCAGAACCGCTATTTATGATTATTAATCATGACCTTACCCTAGTCCAAATTAAGGACCTCTCAATAAGGTTTCCAACAAGGTATCATAAGCCTTAATTGGGATAAAGATGAGTAAGTAGACCCATTTAAGTAAAGGAACATCAGAGACTGCGTACTAATCCGCACATAGAATTCGGGACCCAATTTAACCTTGATTTTGGCCTAATTTGACAATTCTTGTGAAAACAGAAATTGTATGTCTCTTCCTTATCTTTCTAGGGACAACACGATCACCAAAATCCGATATCTGTAGCTTTAGTTATACTCACGCAAGGCTACAAGGTCGGGATGAATGAAAATTCCAAAATTAACAATGTTTAGCAATTAAGCCCAATAATGTAAAAGCAAAAATAATGATTGTAAAAGTTGTATTATTTCCATCTCTCACTGGCTTGTGCGGCTGTAAACTGCTATTTATGCTTATTAAACCTTGCCTAACACATGACCAAATTAAGGGCCTCTGAATAAGCTTTCCAACAAGGTATCATATGACTTAATTGGGCTTAAGATGAGTACGTTAGACCCATTTAAGTAAAGGAACATTATGGATTTGCGCATCCATCCACCCCAGAGAACTCGAACCCAATTTATCATTGATTTTGGCCTAATTTGACAATTCTTTTGAAACTTGAAATTGTTGGTCTCTTCCTTATCTTTCTAGAGGCAGAAAGATCACCAAAATCCGATATCTTCTAGCTCTAGTTATGTTCTACAAGGCAACAAGGTCAGGAAGTGTGAAAATCCGAAAATTAATAATGTTTAGCAATTGAGCCCAATAATGTAAAAGCAAAAACAATGATTGTAAAAGTTGTCCAATTTCGCCTCCCTACGGCATGTGCGGCTGTAAACTGCTATTTATGCTTATTAATCCTTACTTAACCTTAGACCAAATTAAAGGCCTCTGAATAAACCTTTCCAACAAGGTATCATATGCCTTAATTAGGATTAAGATGAGTACGTTAGGCCCATTTAAGTGAAGGAACATCATGGATCAGCAGACTGATCCGCGCCGAGGGGAACCCGGAACCAATTTAGCCTAGATTTTGGCCTATTTTGAAAATTCTAGTGATTCCTAAAATTGTAGGTCTCTTCCTTATCTATCTAGGGATAGCAAGATCACCAAAACCGATATCCGTAGCTCTAGTTATGCTCGCACAAGGCAACAAGGTTAGGATGAGAGAAAAACCGCAAAATTAAAACTCGTTTAGCAAATAAGCCCAATAATGTAAAAACAAAAACAATGATTGTAAAAGTTGTCTAATTTCCGTCTCTCACCGGCTTGTGCGGCTGTCAACTGAAATTTATGCTTATTAATCTTGACATAACCCTTGACCAAAAAAACGGCCTCTCAATAAGCTTTCAATGAACGTATCATATGCCTTAATTGGGTGAAGATGAGTAAGTTAGGCCCATTTAAGTGAAGGAACATCATGGATGCACCGATCCGATCCGAGAACTCGGGACCCAATGTAGCCTTGATTTTGGCCTAATTTGACAATTCTTGTGAAACGTGAAATTGTAGGTCTCTTCCTTATCTTTCTAGGGACAACAAGATCACTAAAATTAGATATATGTAGCTCTAGTTATACTCGCGCAAGGCAACATGGTCAAGATGAGTGAAAAATCCTAAAATTAACAATGTTTAGCAATTAAGCTCAATAATGTAAAAGCAAAAACAATGATTGTAAAGGTTGTCTAATTTTTTGTCTCTCTCTGGCTTGTTCAGCTGTAAGCACTATTTATGCTTATTAATCCCGACCTAACCCTAGACCAAATTAAGGGCCTCTGAATAAGCTTTCCAACAAGGTATCATATGCCTTAATTGGGCTGATGATGAGTAAGTTAGGCCCATTTAAGTGTAGGAACATCATGGACTGCGCACTGATCTGCGCTTGAGAACTGGGGCCCCGATGTAGCCTTCATTTTGGCCTAATTTGACAATTCTTATGATACCTGAAATTGTAGGTCTCTTCCTTATCTTTCAAGGGACACAAAGATCACTAAAATCTGATATCTGTAGCTCTAGTTATGCTCTGTGCAAGGCAACAAGGTCAGGATGAGTAAAAAATCCGAAAATTAACAATGTTTAGCAATTAAGTCCAATAATGTAAATACAAAAACAATGATTGTAAAATTGTCTAATTTACATCTCTCTCTGGCTTGTGCGACTGTAAACTGCTATTTATGCTTATTAATCCTGACCTATCCCTTGACCAAATTAACGGCCTCTGAATAAGCTTTCCAACAAGGTATCATATGCCTTAATTGGGCTTAAGATGAGTAAGTAGGCCTATTTAAGTGAAGGAACTTCATGGACTGGGCACTAATCCGCGCCAGAGAACTCGGGACCCAATTTAGCCTTGATTTTGACCTAATTTGACAATTCTTGTGATACCTGAAATTGTAGGTGTCTTCCTTATCTTTCTAGGGACTGCAAGATCACTGGAATCCGATATGTGTAGCTCTAGTTATACTCTACGCAAAGCAACATGGTGAGGATGAGTGAAAAATCCAAAAATTAACAATGTTTAATAATTAAGCCCAATTAAGCCCAATAATGTAAAAGCAAAAACAATGATTGTAAAAGTTGTATAATTTCTGTCTCTCTCTGGCTTGTGCAGCTGTAAGCTGTTAGTTATGCTTATTAATCCTAATCTAACCCTAGACCAAATGAAGGACCTGTGAATAAGCTTTGCAACAAGGTATCATATGCCTTAATTGGGCTTAAGATGAGTAAGTTAGGCCCATTTAAGTGAACGAACATCATGGACTGCGCACTGATCCACGCCAGATAACTTGGGACCCTGTGTAGCCTTGATTTTGGCCTAATTTTACAATTCTTGTGATACCTGAAATTGTAGGTCTCTTCCTTATCTTTCTAGCGACAGCAAGATCACCAAAATCCGATATTTGTAGCTCTAGTTATGCTCTGTGCAAGGCAACATGATCAGGATGAGTGAAAAATCCGAAAATTAACAATGTTTTGCAATTAAGCACAATTAAGACCAATAATGTAAAAGCAAAAACAAAGAATGTAAAAGTTGTCCAATTTCTGTCCCTCTGGCTTGTGCAGTTGTAAGCTGCTATTTATGCTTATTAATCCTGACCTATCCCTAGAACAAATTAAGGGCCTCTGAATAAGCTTTCCAACAAGGTATCATATGCCTTAATTGGGCTTAAGATGAGTAAGTTAGGCCCATTTAAGTGAACGAACATCATGGACTGTGCATTGTTCCGCGCCAGAGAACTTGGGACCAAATGTAGCCTTGATTTTGACCTAATTTGACAATTCTTGTGAAAACTGAAATTGTAGGTCTCTTCCTTATCTTTCTAGGGACAGCAAGATCACTAAAATCTGATATCTGTAGCTCTAGTTATGCTCTGTGCAAGGCAACAAGGTCAGGATGAGTGAAAAATCCGAAAATTAACAATGTTTAGCAATTAAGCCCAATAATGTAAATGCAAAAACAATGATTGTAAAAGTTGTCTAATTTTTGTCTCTCTCTGGCTTGTGCGGCTGCAAACTGCTATTTATGCTTATTATTCCTGACCTAACCCTAGACCAAATTAAGGGCCTCTGAATAAGCTTTCCAACATGGTATCATATGCCTTAATTGGGTAAGAGATGAGTATGTTAGGCGTATTTAAGTGAAGGAACGTCATGGACTGCGTACTAATCCGCCCACGGAGAACTCGGGACCCAATTTAGATTTGATTTTGGCCTAATTTGACAATTCTTGTAACACACTGAAATTGTAGGTCTCTTCCTTATCTTTCTTGGGACAGCAAGATCACCAAAATCCGATATCTGTAGCTCTAGTTATGCTCTGTGCAAGGCAACATGGTCACGATGAGTGAAAAATCCGAAAATTAACAATGTTTAGCAATTAAGCATAATTAAGACCAATAATGTAAAAGCAAAAACAAAGATTGTAAAAGTTTTCTAATTTCTGTCCCTCTCGTGCTTGTTAGGCTGTAAACTGCTATTTATGCTTATTAATCCTGACCTAACCCTAGACCAAATTAAGGGCCTCTGAATAAGCTTTCCAACAAGGTATCATATGACTTAATTGGGCTAAATATGAGTAAGTTAGACCCATTTAAGTGAAGGAACATCATGGACTGCACACTGATCCGCGCCAGAGAACTCCGGACCGAAGTTAGCCTTGATTTTGGCCTAATTTGAAAATTCTTGCAACACCTAAAATTGTAGGTCTCTTCCTTATCTTTCTAGGGACAGCAAGATCACCAAAATCCGATATATGTAGCTCTAGTTATGCTTTTGTGCAAGGCAACAAGGTCGGGATGAGTGAAAAATCCGAAAATTAACAATGTTTAGCAATTAAGCCCAACAAGCCAATAATGTAAAGCAAAAACAATGATTGTAAAAGTTGTCTAATTTCCTCTCTCTGGCTTGTGCAGCTGTAAAGTGCTATTTATGCTTATTAATCATGAGCCAACCCTAGAACAAATTAAGGGCCTCTGAATAAGCTTTCTAACATGGTATCATATGCCTTAATTGGTCTTAAGACGAGTAAGTAGGCCCATTTAAGTGAAGGAACTTCATGGACTGCGCACTAATCTTCGCCAGAGAGCTCGGGACCTAATGTAGCCTTGATTTTTGCCTAATTTGACAATTCTTGTGATATCTGAAATTGTAGGTCTCTTCCTTATCTTTCTAGGGACAGCAAGATCAATAAAATCTGATATTTGTAGCTCTAGTTATGCTCTGTGCAAGGCAACAATGTCAGGATGAGTGAAAAATCCGAAAATTAACAATGTTTAGCAATTATGCCCAATAATGTAAAAGCAAAAACAATGATTGTAAAATTTATCTAATTTTCGTCTCTCTCTGGCTCGTAAGGCTGTAAACTGCTATTTATACATATTAATCCTGACCTAACCCTTGACAAATTAACGGCCTCTGAATAATCATTCCCACAAGGTATCATACGCCTTAATTAGGCTTAAGATGAGTAAGTAGGCCCATTTAAGTGAATGAACTTCATGGACTACGCACTGATTCGCGCCGGAGAACTCGGAACCCAATTTAGCCTTGATTTTAGCCTAATTTGACAATTCTTATGATACCTGAAATTGTAGGTCTCTTCCTTATCTTTCTAGGGACAACAAGATCACCAAAATCCGATATCTGTAGCTCTAGTTATCCTCTGCGCAAGGCAACATGGTCAGGATAAGTGAAAAATCCAAAAATTAACAATGTTTAGCAATTAAGCCCAATAATGTAAAACCAAAAACAATGATTGTAAAAGTTGTCTAATTTCTGTCTCTCTCTGACTTGTGCGGCTGAAAAGTGCTATTTATGCTTATTAATCCAGACCTAACCCTAAACTATATTAAGGGCCTCTGAATAAACTTGCCACAAGGTATCATTTGCCTTAACTGGGCTTAAGATGAGTAAGTTAGGCCCATTTAAGTGAAGGAACATCATGGACTGCACACTGATCCACGCTAGAGAACTCGGGACCCAATTTAGCCTTGATTTTGGCTTAATTTGACCATTCTTGTGACACCATAAATTGTAGGTCTCTTCCTTATCTTTCTAGGGACAGCAAGATCACCAAAATCCGATATTTGTAGCTTTAATTATGCTCTGCGCAAGCTAACAAGGTCAGGATGAGTGAAAAATCCGTAAATTAACAATGTTTAGCAATTAAGCCCAATAGTATAATGTAAAAGCAAAAACAAAGATTGTAAAAGTTACATCATTTCGTCTCTCTGGCTTGTGCGGCTGTAAACTGCTATTTGTGCTTATTAATCCTGACCTAACCCTAGACCAAATTAAGGGCCTCTTGAATAAGCTTTCCAACAAGTTATCATAAGCATTAATTGGGCTTAAGATGAGTATGTTATGCCCAATTAAGTGAAGGAACATCATGAATAGCGCACCGATCCGTGCCGGAGAACTCGGGACCCAATTTAGCTTTGATTTTGGCCCAATTTGACAATTCTTGTGACACTTGAAATTGTAGGTCTCTTCCTTATCTTTCTAGGGACAGCAAGATCTCCAAAATCCGATATCTGTAGCTCTAGTTATGCTACTGTGGCAAGCCAACAAGGTCATTATGTGTGAAAAATCTAAAAATTAACAATGTTTAGCAATTAAGCCCAATAATGTAAAAAGAAAAAACAATGATTGTAAAAGTTTTCTAATTTTCGTCTCTACGGCTTGTGCGACTGCAAACTGCTACTTATGCTTATTAATCATGACCTAACCCTAGACCAAATTAAGGGCCTTTGAATATGTTTTCCAACAAGGTATCATATGCCTTAATTGGGCTTAAGAAGAGTAAGTAAGGCCCATTTAAGCGTTGGAACATCAAGGACCGCACCTTGATCTGCGCTGCAGAACTCGGGACCCAATTTAGCTTCGATTTTGGCGTAATTTGACAATTTTGTGA
>JAUPTC010000011.1:12928917-12955054 GCA_030762895.1 Sophora flavescens | reverse complement strand
ATCGTAATCTATAAATAGGGCAATTAGGCAGAGACTTTGGAGGGACTTTTGGGGCTGCTACACTTAGTCAAAATTAGGATTCTCTTCTTCTTCTTCTTCTTCTTCTTCTTCTTCTTCTTCTTCTTCTTCTTCTTCTCTTAGGTTTTATTTCATGTTTTTGTTAACTAAGCTTGTCATCACCATGGCAATGCTTGAGTAGTAGCTTTATTTCTAGAGATTGGGGCTATGCCCAAGATCTGATTTATGTTATGAATTGATGTTTTACCTTTGTTAATTTCGATTTTGCTTTAGATATGATTTCTATTGTTTTAATTACTTGTAAATTCGGTGGCCACTTATTTGCGTGTCGTAGATACTCTAAGAAGGAACCTAGCGGTGAACTTAGGTATCAGATCTATAGAATCAGACTTAGGACTTAAATCACGAGAGTTAGAAGAGGTCCTTCGAGGGTTAACAAATTGTAACAAAGCTTAAAGGGTTCAATCTAAATTCAACTACCACGAGAGTAGGGGTTGGTTTAATTGGGCATGGTTTTTGTAACCCGAGAGGGAGCATTAACTTATTTAGGATAAATTCTCCTTCAATGCAATTTTGATAATTAACAAGGGGTGGTCAATTTGGTAACATGAACAATCTTGTTGGTAACCCAATTCCTAGGAATCTCTTAGATTTGAAAAAACCCAAATTGATTTACTTTCCTATTTTGTTTAATTGCAAATTTTAAATTTGATTGTTACTTGATTCTTATTTCAAAAACCAAATCTTTTCAAAATCCTTTTTTATATAGTCCAGTTTGATTGATTTAATAATTAGTTGTGATTTGAGATCACGGTCTCTGTGGGATTGATCTTGTTATTACTTCGCGACGAATCCGGTACACTTGCCGGAATTCACGCACATCAAGTTTTTGGCGCCGTTGCCGGGGACTGTGCTTTCTTGAATCTCAATTTAATTTTTAAATTGATTTTTCTGGACTTTTTCTTTTTCTTTTTAATTTTTTTTTGTTAAAAAAAAATTCTTTTTTCATTTATCTCTTTTTCTTCCTTGAGTATCTATCTCTCTGTGTTTTTCTCTTTTATGCAAAGATCCCTAAGTCTTGGAAACCTTATTGAAGTTGACCCTTAAATCGAAAGGACCTTTCATAGACGTAGGAGACTACAAAGAGAGAGAGAGGTTGATTCCCATTCCACTCATGGCGAATCTACCGGATACCAAACCATTAAAGGACTACGCAGTCCCAAATGCGAGGGGTTTGCGGACCCGGGATTGCTAGGCCAGAGATTGAGGCGGAGAACTACACTATACTACCTATGCTAATTAGCATGATTAGGCAACATCAATTCGGAGGATTGCCCTCGGAGGACCCGACTGATCATGTGGAGACATTCTTGGAGTTCATCGATGCAATTAGAATTCATGGTGCCCCGATTGATGCTATTCGCTTGAGGTTATTCCCCTCCTCTCTTACTGGAAAGGCAAAAGTTTGGCTGAAGCAAGTGCTCGATAATACCTTGTCGACTTGGGACCAACTGGAGCATGCATTCTTGGAGAAATTCTTCCCTCCATCCAAGACGGCTTGCCTACGAACTCATATCATTGGCTTCTTCCAAAAGGATGGAGAATGCTTATCCGAAGCTTGGGATCGCTACAAGGGATTGCTAGAGTCCTACCCACATCATGGACTCGAGAGGAGGTTATTAGTGCACACCTTCTACAACGGATTGGATTACTCTTTGAAGGTGTCACTTGACTCCGCAGCCGACGGAGCCTTTATGAACAGACCTCTGACCGAAGCATTCAATATCATTGAAAACGTAGCCACCAACTACCACCAGTGGGGATCGGAAAGAGGTAATAACCCGAAAAAGCTTTCGGGGGGTAAGTTTGAAATGAATAGCACTGATCTCATTATGTCTAAAATTGACTCATTGAATAAACGCTTTGATCAACTTGAAAAGGCTAATGTGAGTTCAATAGGTGCTACTAACATTGTTTGTGAGATTTGTGGAATGCAGGGACATGACATAATGGAGTGCCCACGTGGTATTGCTCCTGGATCCGGTGCTTCGGGGGAACAAGTGAACTCTTGTCACAACTTCTATGACACGAACCCGAAGTTGCCAAACTATGTTCCCCCAAATCCTTACAACCAAGGAATGAAGAATAGCCCTTACCTATCCTACGAGAACTACAACAACACCCTGAACCACGAATTCCAGGAAGGCCAAGGTAATAGGAAACCCGCATCGAGGTACCCTCAGGTACAAAAGTCTAGACTCGAGTCTCTTCTGGAAAATTTTGTTGAAACTCAAACAAAAAAAAATGAAGAGTTTAGGCAACAAGGTAGGGCAGTCAATGAGGCAATAAAAGAGTTAGCATCTAAGGTAGATAACTTAGCCAACCATAATAAGATGTTAGAAACTCAGATTTCCCAACAAGCTAGTACATATACCAGAACTAAGGGTACATTTCCGGGACAACCCGAAGTTAATCCCAATGAACATTGTAATGCCATATACTTGAGGGATGATAAGCTTTGGGTGGTTGAAAAGGATGTGGAATGTGAGGAGGACATGAGCGAAGATGAAGAGATAGAGCCAAAGTATGTCCCTCCACCACCTTACCAACCCCCAATACCTTTCCCACAAAGGTTGGTCAAGAAAAACAAGTAGAAATAGAAACTAAGAGCTTAATTGAGGAGCACAATGCCATGATAAAAACTAATATGCCTCCTAAACTAAAAGATCCAGGTAGTTTCTCTATTGCTTGCTCAATCGGAGAAGTGAAAATAGACCAAGCCTTATGTGACTTAGGGGCTAGTACGAGTTTGATGCGGCTTACTATATTTGAGAGGTTAGGAACCAAGGAATTGAGTCCATACAAATTATCTTTACAATGTTCGGATGGCTCAACTAAAACTCCTCTCTGGGCATACTAGAGAATGTCCCCGTAAAGATAGGGAAATTTTTCATTCCTACCGATTTCATGGTGTTGGATTTGAATGGGAATTCTAAATTCCCTATCATTCTTGGAAGGCCATTCTTGGCCACAGCTGGAGCGATAATAGACGTAAAGAATGGCAAACTCTCTCTGAATGTAGAGGAAGGTGGGGTAGATTTTGATTTGACTAACTCATATAACAACCCTCCTTTTGAGAGTCATGTGTGCAGGATTGAGATAATGCCTCCAGAGGTGAAGGAAGAGCCTAACATCGAAGCAAATCCGAAGCTTTGCATGACGAATGATGCACCAAAGGGTGATGAAGTTGGAGTTGCTCATCATGTGGAGATAAAACTTCCACCGGGAGGAAGTAAGGCCATGAAACTCAGAATGAAAATGGTAAAGCGAAAGGCCTAGCCGACCCCGGTTGATTGAACAAAATCGGCTCTTTGAAGGACTTCCATGGATGAGAAGTGTTCTTTCACTTCTAGGCCTAGTCGACCCCGGTTGATTGAAAGAAGTATGGTCAAGCTTAAGACCGTAAATAAGCGCTTCTTGGGAGGCAACCCAAGTTTCCTTTCCCTTTTCCATTTGTTTTTGAATTTTGTTTCTGAATAATTTGAGGAGGTTAAGAGAAGAAAGATCACTAATTTAATGTTTTGCCAAGTATTTTCAGGTTATGAAAGCAGTAAGAGCAAAAAGACAAGGAAAAATAAAGTCAGGAGTCATCACGCCCAGGCCGTGACGGTCGTCACGGCCGTGATTAGCTAACCAAAGAGGATCAGAAAGGATCATGGCCCAGCCGTGATATCCATCATAGGCGTGATGAGAAGGACCTTGAAGATCAGAATGTATCACGGCCTAGCCGTGATGGAAGTCACGGCCGTGACTGGCCAGCTCCTACAGACCAGAATTGATCAAGGCCTAGCAGTGATGAGCATCATGGCCGTGACACATTTTCCAGCATCTCTATGACTGGCAAGTGAGCCAACACCCTCTACCACCTCGGTGAGTTGTTCCATTTTTCTCCTCTCTACAACTTGATTATTTACATTGGGGCCAATGTAAGTCTTTAAGCTTGGGGTAGGGGTATTTTTGCATTTTTGCATTTTTCATGTTGCATTCATATAGGCATAGTTTTGCATGATGTTGCTTCACTTAAATGGGCCTAACTTACTCATATTAAGACCAATTAAGGCATATGATATCTTTTTGGAAAGCTTATTCAGAGGCCCTTAATTTGGTCTAGGATTAGGTCAGGATTAATAAACAAAAATAGCAGTTTACAGCCGCACAAGCCAGAGAGAGACGGAAATTAGACAACTTTTACAATCATTGTTTTTGCTTTTACATTTTTGAGCTTAATTGCGCTTAATTGCTAAACATTGTTAATTTTCGGATTTTTCACTCATCCTGACCTTGTTGCCTTGCACAGAGCATAACTAGAGCTACATATATTGGATTTTGGTGATCTTGCTGTCCCTAGAAAGATAAGGAAGAGACCTACAATTTCAGGTTTCACAAGAATTGTCAAATTAGGCCAAAATCAATGCTAAATTGGGTCCCGAGTTCTCTGGAATGGATCAGTGCGCAGTCCATGATGTTCCTTCACTTAAATGGGCCTAACTTACTGATCCGCTGTCGTACACAAGTCAAAAAAAACGAGTGATTGGAAAAACTGTAATTTGGGTACGACAACTCGAGTATCGTCTCTCAAGGACTCTTGGATTATTATTAACCTATAAATCAATGGGGGGGGGGGGGGGGGGGTTAGAAGTTGAATGATTCAATTAAGAAAAACAATGCAATTAAGTGATTATCAATAAGTTGAAACGATTAATGTGCTGTTTCGGTTTCCCTACTATGATTGATTCACATAAATTCCATGCCCTAAGCGGATTCTAATCTCTTTTCGATTGTAGCAGCAATTAAACAAGCGCAATTGACACTACGAGATATATGTTCCTATTTACCAATTAAGCAAACGGATTGAAGCTCTCGTGAATTAAGCAAACACGATTAACACACGCGAATTAAGCAAACGCGATCAAGGTATAGGAACATAGAATCATCGAAATTAATCAATACTTATTCTATACAACTTGAATAAAGCAAACAAGGCATATAGCATAACATTGAAAGAGACAAGCAAATTGATTAGGAATTATGAAACCTCAAGTGTCGGCGGAAACCGATTACAGCAGACTAATCTCTGGTGATTAGTTCTCCATTAAAAACATGATACAAACCCTTGGAATAAATTGAAAACAGTGAAAATTGTATCCGATTTGCGTCTGCCCTGGTGCCTTTTATAAATCAGGATTCGCGTCACGGCCAAACCGTGACGTATTCTGCCAAGGGCGCACATTCAAATTCCAGTCTGTCACGACCGTGATGCCAATCACGGCCAGGCCGTGATGCTAATCTGACTTTGGGTGATGATCTGTCACGGCCGTGACCTCCATCACGGCTAGGCCGGGATCAATTCTGTTCTTCAAGGTTCTCTCATCACGCCCGTGATGGGTATCACGGTTGGGCCGTGATGCTTTCTGACTTTCACGGTCTTCTCATCACGCCCGTGATGGTCATCACGGCTGGGCCGTGATGCTCTCTGATATTCATGGGTAGCTCATCACGACCGTGACCAGTGTCACGACCTGGCCGTGATGGCTTCTGCTTTAAGAGTCCTTCACTTTTTGCTCTTCTTATTAACCTGAAAACATGAAATAGCAGTAAATGCATTATTTGACTCAAAATTAACTAAAATGTCCTAAAACTACTTAAGGGACTCAAAATGTTGCTTGAGGACAATTAAATTCAAATTCGGGTGAAAACGAGATTAAACTCGAGTAATTAGTGCAAAAGCCATGGTCTTACTAGTTATAAAACTATATGAGTCAGAGGCTTATCACTTACTCATCTTAAGCCCAATTAAGGCATATGATACCTTGTTAAAAAGCTTATTCAGAGGCCCTTAATTTGGTCTAGGGTTAGGTCAGGATTAATAAGCATAAATAGCAGTTTACAGCTGCACAAGCCAGAGAGAGACGGAAATTAGACAACTTTTACAATCATTGTTTTTGCTTTTACATTTTTGGGCTTAATTGCGCTTAATTGCTAAACACTGTTAATTTTCGGATTTTTCACTCAACCTGACCTTGTTGCCTTGCGCAGAGCATAAATAGAGCTACAGATATCGGATTTTGGTGATCTTGTTGTCCCTAGAAAGATAAGGAAGAGACCTACAATTTCAGGTTTCACAAGAATTGTCAAATTAGGCCAAAATCAAGGATAAATTGGCTCCCGAGTTCTCTGGCACAGATCAGTGCGCGGTCCATGATGTTCCTTCACTTAAATGGACCTAACTTACTCATCTTAAGCCCAATTAAGGCATATGATACCTTGTTGGAAAGCTTATTCAGAGGCCATTAATTTGGTCATGAGTTAGGTCAGGATTAATCAGCATAAATAGCAGTTTACAGCTGCACAAGCCAGAAAGAGATGAAAATTAGACAACTTTTTCAATCAATGTTTTTGCTTTTACATTATTGGGCTTAATTGCTAAACATTGTTAATTTTCAGAGTTTTCACTCATCCCGACCTTGTTGCCTTGCTCAGAGCTTAACTGGAGCTACAGATATCGGATTTTGGTGATCTTGCTGTCCATAGAAAGACAAGGAAGAGACCTACAATTTCAGGTTTCAAAAGAATTGTCAAATTGGGCCAAAATAAAGGCTAAATTGGGTCCTGAGTTCTCTTGATCGGATCAGTGCGCCGTGCATGATGTTCCTTCACTTAAATGGGCATAACTTACTCATATTAAGCCCAATTAAGGCTTATGATACCTTGTTGGAAAGCTTATTCAGAGGCCCTTAATTTGGTCTAGGGTGAGGTCAGGATTAATAAGCATAAATAACAATCTACAGCCGCACAAGCTAGAGAGAGACGGAAATGAGGTAACTTTTACAATCATTGTTTTTGCTTTTACATTATTGGGCTTAATTGCTATACATTGTTAATTTTCGGATTTTTCACTCATCCAGACCATGTTACCTTGCGCAAAGCATAACTAGAGCTACAGATATCGGATTTTGGTGATCTTGCTGTCCCTGGAAAGATAAGGAAGAGACATACAATTTTAGTTTTCTCAAGAATTGTCAAATTAGGCCAAAATCAAGGTTCAATTGGGTCCTGAAATCTCTGGCGCGAATTAGTGCGCAGTCCATGATGTTCCTTCACTTAAATGGGACTAACTTACTCATCTTAAGCCCAATTAAGGCATATGATACCTTGTTGGAAAGATTATTCAGAGGCCCTTAATTTGGTCAAGGGTTAGGTCACGATTAATCAGCATAAATAGCAGTTTACAGATGCAGAAGCCAGAGAGAGATGAAAATTAGACAGCTTTTACAATCATTGTTTTTGCTTTTACATTATTGGGCTTAATTGCTAAACATTGTTAATTTTCGGAGTTTTCACTCATCCTGACCTTGTTACCTTTCACAGAGCATAACTAGAGCTACAGATATCAGATTTTGGTGATCTTGTTGTCCCCAGAAAGATAAGGAAGAGACCAACAATTTCAGGTGTCACAAAAATTGTCAAATTACGCCAAAATCGAGGCTAAATTGGGTCCTGAGTTCTCTGGCGCAGATCAGTGTGCGGTCCTTGATGTTCCAACGCTTAAATGGGCCTTACTTACTCTTCTTAAGCCCAATTAAGGCATATGATACCTTGTTGGAAAACATATTCAAAGGCCCTTAATTTGGTCTAGGGTTAGGTCATGATTAATAAGCATAAGTAGCAGTTTGCAGTCGCACAAGCCAGAGAGAGACGAAAATTAGAAAACTTTTACAATCATTGTTTTTTCTTTTACATTATTGGGCTTAATTGGGCTTAATTACTAAACATTGTTAATTTTTAGATTTTTCACACATAATGACCTTGTTGGCTTGCACAGAGCATAACTAGAGCTACAGATATCGGATTTTGGAGATCTTGCTGTCCCTAGAAAGATAAGGAAGAGACCTACAATTTCAAGTGTCACAAGAATTGTCAAATTGGGCCAAAATCAAAGCTAAATTGGGTCCTGAGTTCTCTGGTACGGATCAGTGCGCTATTCATGATGTTCCTTCACTTAATTGGGCATAACATACTCATCTTAAGCCCAATTAATGCTTATGATAACTTGTTGGAAAGCTTATTCAGAGGCCCTTAATTTGGTCTAGGGTTAGGTCAGGATTAATAAGCACAAATAACAGTTTACAGCTGCACAAGCCAGAGAGAGACGGAAATGATGTAACTTTTACAATCTTTGTTTTTGCTTTTACATTATTGGGCTTAATTGGGCTTAATTGCTAAACATTGTTAATTTACGGATTTTTCACTCATCCTGACCTTGTTAGCTTGCGCAGAGCATAATTAAAGCTACAAATATCGGATTTTGGTGATCTTGCTGTCCCTAGAAAGATAAGGAAGAGACCTACAATTTATGGTGTCACAAGAATGGTCAAATTAAGCCAAAATCAAGGCTAAATTGGGTCCCGAGTTCTCTAGCGTGGATCAGTGTGCAGTCCATGATGTTCCTTCACTTAAATGGGCCTAACTTACTCATCTTAAGCCCAGTTAAGGCAAATGATACCTTGTGGCAAGTTTATTCAGAGGCCCTTAATATAGTTTAGGGTTAGGTCTGGATTAATAAGCATAAATAGCACTTTTCAGCCGCACAAGTCAGAGAGAGACAGAAATTAGACAACTTTTACAATCATTGTTTTTGGTTTTACATTATTGGGCTTAATTGCTAAACATTGTTAATTTTTGGATTTTTCACTTATCCTGACCATGTTGCCTTGCGCAGAGGATAACTAGAGCTACAGATATCGGATTTTGGTGATCTTGTTGTCCCTAGAAAGATAAGGAAGAGACCTACAATTTCAGGTATCATAAGAATTGTCAAATTAGGCTAAAATCAAGGCTAAATTGGGTTCCGAGTTCTCTGGCACGAATCAGTGCGTAGTCCATGAAGTTCATTCACTTAAATGGGCCTACTTACTCATCTTAAGCCTAATTAAGGCGTATGATACCTTGTGGGAATGATTATTCAGAGGCCGTTAATTTGTCAAGGGTTAGGTCAGGATTAATATGTATAAATAGCAGTTTACAGCCTTACGAGCCAGAGAGAGACGAAAATTAGATAAATTTTACAATCATTGTTTTTGCTTTTACATTATTGGGCATAATTGCTAAACATTGTTAATTTTCGGATTTTTCACTCATCCTGACATTGTTGCCTTGCACAGAGCATAACTAGAGCTACAAATATCAGATTTTATTGATCTTGCTGTCCCTAGAAAGATAAGGAAGAGACCTACAATTTCAGATATCACAAGAATTGTCAAATTAGGCAAAAATCAAGGCTACATTAGGTCCCGAGCTCTCTGGCGAAGATTAGTGCGCAGTCCATGAAGTTCCTTCACTTAAATGGGCCTACTTACTCGTCTTAAGACCAATTAAGGCATATGATACCATGTTAGAAAGCTTATTCAGAGGCCCTTAATTTGTTCTAGGGTTGGCTCATGATTAATAAGCATAAATAGCAGCTTACAGCTGCACAAGCCAGAGAGAGACGGAAATTAGACAACTTTTACAATCATTGTTTTTGCTTTACATTATTGGGCTTAGTTGGGCTTAATTGCTAAACATTGTTAATTTTCGGATTTTTCACTCATCCTGACCTTGTTGCCTTGCACAAAGCATAACTAGAGCTACATATATCGGATTTTGGTGATCTTGCTGTCCCTAGAAAGATAAGGAAGAGACCTACAATTTTAGGTGTTGCAAGAATTTTCAAATTAGGCCAAAATCAAGGCTAACTTCGGTCCGGAGTTCTCTGGCGCGGATCAGTGTGCAGTCCATGATGTTCCTTCACTTAAATGGGTCTAACTTACTCATATTTAGCCCAATTAAGTCATATGATACCTTGTTGGAAAGCTTATTCAGAGGCCCTTAATTTGGTCTAGGGTTAGGTCAGGATTAATAAGCATAAATAGCAGTTTACAGCCTAACAAGCACGAGAGGGACAGAAATTAGAAAACTTTTACAATCTTTGTTTTTGCTTTTACATTATTGGTCTTAATTATGCTTAATTGCTAAACATTGTTAATTTTCGGATTTTTCACTCATCGTGACCATGTTGCCTTGCACAGAGCATAACTAGAGCTACAGATATCGGATTTTGGTGATCTTGCTGTCCCAAGAAAGATAAGGAAGAGACCTACAATTTCAGGTGTTACAAGAATTGTCAAATTAGGCCAAAATCAAATCTAAATTGGGTCCCGAGTTCTCTGGCGCGGATTAGTACGCAGTCCATGACGTTCCTTCACTTAAATACGCCTAACATACTCATCTCTTACCCAATTAAGGCATATGATACCATGTTGGAAAGCTTATTCAGAGGCCCTTAATTTGGTCTAGGGTTAGGTCAGGAATAATAAGCATAAATAGCAGTTTGCAGCCGCACAAGCCAGAGAGAGACAAAAATTAGACAACTTTTACAATCATTGTTTTTGCATTTACATTATTGGGCTTAATTGCTAAACATTGTTAATTTTCGGATTTTTCACTCATCCTGACCTTGTTGCCTTGCACAGAGCATAACTAGAGCTACAGATATCAGATTTTAGTGATCTTGCTGTCCCTAGAAAGATAAGGAAGAGACCTACAATTTCAGTTTTCACAAGAATTGTCAAATTAGGTCAAAATCAAGGCTACATTTGGTCCCAAGTTCTCTGGCGCGGAACAATGCACAGTCCATGATGTTCGTTCACTTAAATGGGCCTAACTTACTCATCTTAAGCCCAATTAAGGCATATGATACCTTGTTGGAAAGCTTATTCAGAGGCCCTTAATTTGTTCTAGGGATAGGTCAGGATTAATAAGCATAAATAGCAGCTTACAACTGCACAAGCCAGAGGGACAGAAATTGGACAACTTTTACATTCTTTGTTTTTGCTTTTACATTATTGGTCTTAATTGTGCTTAATTGCAAAACATTGTTAATTTTCGGATTTTTCACTCATCCTGATCATGTTGCCTTGCACAGAGCATAACTAGAGCTACAAATATCGGATTTTGGTGATCTTGCTGTCGCTAGAAAGATAAGGAAGAGACCTACAATTTCAGGTATCACAAGAATTGTAAAATTAGGCCAAAATCAAGGCTACACAGGGTCCCAAGTTATCTGGCGTGGATCAGTGCGCAGTCCATGATGTTCGTTCACTTAAATGGGCCTAACTTACTCATCTTAAGCCCAATTAAGGCATATGATACCTTGTTGCAAAGCTTATTCACAGGTCCTTCATTTGGTCTAGGGTTAGATTAGGATTAATAAGCATAACTAACAGCTTACAGCTGCACAAGCCAGAGAGAGACAGAAATTATACAACTTTTACAATCATTGTTTTTGCTTTTACATTATTGGGCTTAATTGGGCTTAATTATTAAACATTGTTAATTTTTGGATTTTTCACTCATCCTCACCATGTTGCTTTGCGTAGAGTATAACTAGAGCTACACATATCGGATTCCAGTGATCTTGCAGTCCCTAGAAAGATAAGGAAGACACCTACAATTTCAGGTATCACAAGAATTGTCAAATTAGGTCAAAATCAAGGCTAAATTGGGTCCCGAGTTCTCTGGCGCGGATTAGTGCCCAGTCCATGAAGTTCCTTCACTTAAATAGGCCTACTTACTCATCTTAAGCCCAATTAAGGCATATGATACCTTGTTGGAAAGCTTATTCAGAGGCCGTTAATTTGGTCAAGGGATAGGTCAGGATTAATAAGCATAAATAGCAGTTTACAGTCGCACAAGCCAGAGAGAGATGTAAATTAGACAATTTTACAATCATTATTTTTGCTTTTACATTATTGGACTTAATTGCTAAACATTGTTAATTTTAGGATTTTTCACTCATCCTGACCTTGTTGCCTTGCACAGAGCATAACTAGAGCTACAGATATCAGATTTTAGTGATCTTGCTGTCCCTAGAAAGATAAGGAAGAGACCTACAATTTCAGGTATCACAAGAATTGTCAAATTAGGCCAAAATAAAGGCTACGTTGGGTCCCGAGTTCTCTGAAGCGAATCAGTGCGCAATCCATGATGTTCGTTCACTTAAATGGGCCTAACTTACTCATCTTAAGCCCAATTAAGGCATATGATACCTTGTTGGAAAGCTTATTCAGAGGCCCTTAATTTGGTCTAGGGTTAGGTCAGGATTAATAAGCATAAATAGTGCTTACAGCTGAACAAGCCAGAGAGAGACAAAAATTAGACAACCTTTACAATCATTGTTTTTGCTTTTACATTATTGAGCTTAATTGCTAAACATTGTTAATTTTAGGATTTTTCACTCATCTTGACCATGTTGCCTTGCGCAGAGTATAACTAGAGCTACATATATCTAATTTTAGTGATCTTGTTGTCCCTAGAAAGATAAGGAAGAGACCTACAATTTCACGTTTCACAAGAATTGTCAAATTAGGCCAAAATCAAGGCTACATTGGGTCCCGAGTTCTCTGGATCGGATCAGTGCGCAGTCCATGATGTTCCTTCACTTAAATGGGCCTAACTTACTCATCTTCAGCCCAATTAAGGCATATGATACCTTGTTGGAAAGCTTATTCAGAGGCCGTTAATTTGGTCAAGGGTTAGGTCAGGATTAATAAGCATAAATTGCAGTTGACAGCCGCACAAGCCAGTGAGAGACGGAAATTAGACAACTTTTACAATCATTGTTTTTGTTTTTACATTATTGGGCTTATTTGCTAAACAGTTTTAATTTTCGGATTTTTCTCTCATCCTAACCTTGTTGCCTTGTGCAGAGCATAACTAGAGCTACAGATATCGGTTTTTGGTGATCTTGCTATCCCTAGATAGATAAGGAAGAGACCTACAATTTTAGGAATCACTAGAATTTTCAAAATAGGCCAAAATCTAGGCTAAATTGGTTCCCGGGTTCCCTGGCGCGGATCAGTGCGCAGTCCATGATGTTCCTTCACTTAAATGGGCCTAACGTACTCATCTTAATCCTAATTAAGGCATATGATACCTTGTTGGAAAGATTATTCAGAGGCCTTTAATTTGGTCTAAGGTTAGGTAAGGATTAATAAGCATAAATAGCAGTTTACAGCCGCACATGCCAGAGGGAGACGGAAATTGGACAACTTTTACAATCATTGTTTTTGCTTTTACATTATTGGGCTCAATTGCTAAACATTATTAATTTTCGGATTTTCACTTGTCCTGACCTTGTTGCCTTGTGCAGAACATAACTAGAGCTAGAAGATATCGGATTTTGGTGATCTTTCTGCCTCTAGAAAGATAAGGAAGAGACCAACAATTTCAAGTTTCAAAAGAATTGTCAAATTAGGCCAAAATCAATGATAAATTGGGTTCCGAGTTCTCTGGGGTGGATCAGTGCGCAATCCATAATGTTCCTTTACTTAAATGGGTCTAACGTACTCATCTTAAGCCCAATTAAGTCATATGATACCTTGTTGGAAAGCTTATTCAGAGGCCCTTAATTTGGTCATGTGTTAGGCAAGGTTTAATAAGCATAAATAGCAGTTTACAGCCGCACAAGCCAGTGAGAGATGGAAATAATACAACTTTTACAATCATTATTTTTGCTTTTACATTATTGGGCTTAATTGCTAAACATTGTTAATTTTCGGAATTTTCATTCATCCTGACCTTGTAGCCTTGCGTAGAGTATAACTAAAGCTACAGATATCGGATTTTGGTAATCGTGTTGTCCCTAGAAAGATAAGGAAGAGACATACAATTTCTGTTTTCACAAGAATTGTCAAATTAGGCCAAAATCAAGGTTAAATTGGGTCCCGAATTCTATGTCGCGGATTAGTACGCAGTCTATGATGTTCCTTTACTTAAATGGGTCTACTTACTCATCTTTAGCCCAATTAAGGCATATGATACCTTGTTGGAAACCTTATTCAGAGGTCCTTAATTTGGACTAGGGTAAGGTCATGATTAATAATCATAAATAGCAGTTTACAGTCGCACAAGCCAGAGATAGACGGATATTAGACAACTTTTACAATCATTGTTTTTGCTTTTACATTATTGGGTTTAATTGCTAAACATTGTTAATTTTCGGATTTTTCACTCATCATGACCTTGTTGCCTTGCGCAGAGGATAACTAGAGCTATAGATATCGGATTTTGGTGATCTTGCTGTCCCTAGAAAGATAAGGAAGAGACCTACAATTTCAGGTATCACAAGAATTGTCAAATTAGGCTAAAATCAAGGCTAAATTGGTTCCCGAGTTATCTGGCGTGGATCAGTACGCAGTCCATGATGTTCCTTCACTTAATTGGGCCTAACTTACTCATCTTAAGCCCAATTAAGGCATATGATACCTTGTTGGAATGCTTATTCAGAGGCCCTTAATTTGGTCTAGGGTTAGGTCAGGATTAATAAGCATCAATATAGCAGTTTATAGCCACACAAGATAGAGAGAGACGGAAATAAGACAACTTTTACAATCATTGTTTTTGCTTTTACATTATTTGCTTAATTGCTAAACATTGTTAATTTTCGGATTTTTCACTGATCCTGACCTTGTTGCTTTGCGGAAAGCATAACTAGAGCTACAGATATCAGATTGTGGTGATCATGCTATCCCTAGAAAGATAAGGAAGAGACCTACAATTTCAGGTATCACAAGAATTGTCAAATTAGGTCAAAATCAAGGCTACATTGGGTCCCAAGTTTTCTGGCGCCTATCAGTGCGCAGTCCATGATGTTCGTTCACTTAAATGGGCCTAACTTACTCATCTTAAGCCCAATTAAGGCATATGATACCTTGTTGGAAAGCTTATTCGGAGGCCCTTAATTTGGTCTAGGGTTAGGTTAAGATTAATAAGCATAAATAGCAGCTTACAACTGCACAAGCCAGAGAGACAGAAATTGGACAACTTTTACAATCGTTGTTTTTACTTTTACATTATTGGTCTTAATTGTGCTTAATTGCAAAACATTGTTAATTTTCGGATTTTTCACTCTTCCTGACCATGTTGCCTTGCACAGAGCATAACTAGAGGTACAGATATCGGATTTTGGTGATCTTGCTGTCGCTAGAAAGATAAGGAAGAGACCTACAATTTCTGGTATCACAAGAATTGTAAAATTAGGCCAAAATCAAGGCTACACTGGGTCCCAAGTTATCTGACGCGGATCAGTGATAAGCCTCTGGCTTATCTAGTTTTATGACTAGATGAACTAGGGTTTATGTGCCAATTATTCGAGTTCAATCTCTTTATGCCAAATTTGCCTTGTTTTGTTCCTAAGTTGGACTTTGACTCATTTTGCGTATTTTGTGTAGTTTTTAGGTTATTTTGAATAGAATTATGCTTGTGGGTGCTTTTGTTGTTTCGGGGTTAAATAAGTGAAGCTCACAAGTCAGAGAGTCGGCGTTTAAATTGCAGGTGGGAGAACTCGCCCACCGCAGTGTATGCTCTTGAGCCTGGGAAGTCAAGCAAAGAACAAGCCACAAAAGTCATCACCCGATCTTCGGCGGTGAAGGTGTCTCGCCCGAGATCACGACGAGACCTGCGAGGCAGAGATCATCATGGCAAGAGTGATGAATACCACGCAGTGGGCGAGTTTAAGGTTTGAAGACTGGTGAGGGGAAGCTCGCCTCGAAGAATGAAGACTTGGAAGTCGGAGACCATCACGGCCCGGTGATGGAAAGGTCCTGACCTAGGTGGAATTGAGGCCCGAACACATTTCGCCTCGCGAGAGTTTAAGATTAGCGCCCAATTTTAATTCTCGCCTCGCGAGAGAGCGCAGGCCTCAGGATTACTATTTAAAGGCTGTACAGGTCGGGGCAGTTGGGGGATCCAGCGGGGGGGGAAGGGCTTTTGGGAGGGAGGAACCAGTAGTTTTCCCTAACTTGTTTAGAGTAGCTTTTGTGTGTTTGCTTTTCTCTCTTTGGGCGCGCCCCTTTTTCTTATGGAGATTCAGGTGACTTGTCATGAGCAGAGGAACTAATCCCGAGTCGAGAGCGGAGCAGTAACCCACCAGGCGATGTAAATGTATGATGTATGTCTTTCTCCTTTAACTCAATTCTTGTTTCCGATCCGAATTTGAATGTTTGATCATATGTTTTGCGTGAAATCGATTAAGCGTGTTTGAGCCCTAACGGCCAGAGCTTCGCGAGTTTCAGACCTGAATCGGGATCATAAATGTTTTTCTTTTAATTCTGGGTTTGGTTGGTGTTGAGTATGATGTTTAAGATTGACTTGAGGGTTGGTGAGAACGTCGATCCGCTTGGTCAACGAATAGCACCACCCAGTATTTTATGAGAGTGAAGTCGGAGAGAGGGGTGCGACGTGCAAGGAAGCCGAACAGCGAGGTAGAAGAAAAGAACGAGAAGGAATTTGAGACCTATGAGAAATTAAGATCAATGTGCCAATCATGATTACGCCTAATGAGCAAAGAGGGGATTTAGGAGAATTTAGCCCGGTTGACATTGTAATTGTAAGGAGGAAGGAGCATTCATACACTTGGGTGTACATGTTGGGTGAGTGGATTTGTGACTTGGACATTTTTGGTTTTACGGATTTTTAGTTAATTAGTTTTATTTAGACTTGTTAATTGAATTTCGAATTCCATTCTCTCTTCTCTCTCTCAACCACCTTCTTACTAACTAAACCTATCGATTTCCGGATTATTCGAATTGCCATAGCCCGATCACGGGAAGCGCCCTAGTACTTCAGTGTTTTATTTTTATTACGTAAAGCCACGTACACTTATACGGAGCCACCGGCAATGCAGTCAGTCCGTGATGTTCGTTCACTTAAATGGGCCTAACACTCATCTTAAGCCCAATTAAGGTATATGATACCTTGTTAGAAAGCTTATTCACATGCCCTTAATTTAGTCTAGGGATAGGTCAGGATTAATTAGCGTAAATAGCATGTTTACAGCTGAAAGCCAGAGAAGAGAAAGAAATTATACAACTTTTACAATCATTGTTTTTGCTTTTACATTATTAGGCTAATTGGGCTAATTGTTAAAACATTGTTAATTTTGGATTTTTCACTCATCCTCACCATGTTTGCCTTTGTGTAAGTGCAACTAAAGCTACATCGATCCAGTGATCTTGCAGTCCCTAAGAAAGATAAGGAAGACACCTACAAATTCGGGTATCACAGAATTTGTCAAATTAGGCCAAAATCAAGGCTAAATTAGGTCCTGAGTTCTAGGTGCGGATTAGTGTGGATCAAATGAAGTTCCTTCACTTAAATAAGCTCTTACTCATCTTAAGCCCAATTAAAGCATATGATACCTTGTTGGAAAGCTTATTCGGAGGGTTAATTTGGTCAAGGGTTAGGTCGGGATTAATAAGCATAAATAGTGATTACAACCGCACAACCGAGAGAGAGATGGAAATTAGAATTTGCAATCATTATTTTTGCTTTACATTATTAGGCTTAATTGCTAAACATTGTTAATTTTAGGATTTTTCACTCATCCGACCTTGTTGTGCGGTAACTAGAGCTACAGATGCTGATTTTAGTGATCTTGATGTCACTAGAAAGATAGGGAAGAGAACTACAATTTGGTATCACAAGAAGTGTCAAATTAGGCCAAAGTCAAGGAAGTTGGGTAAAGAGTTCTCAAAAGAACAGAACGTGCGCAATCCATGATGTTACGTTCAGCAATGGGCTACTTACTAATCTTAAGCCCGATTAAGGATATGATACCTTGTTGGAAAGCTTATTCAGAGCCCTTAATTTGGTCTAGGGTTAGGTCGAGGATTAATAAGCATAAATAGCAGCTTACAGCTGAACAAGCCAGAGAGATACACAAATTAGACACATTTTACAATCATTGTTTTGCTTTTGTTATTGGGCTTAATTGCTAAATGTTGTTAATTTTAGGATTTTTCATTCATCCAGTATAACTAGAGCTTGGTTTTCACTTGTCTGACCTTGTTGCCTTGTGCATCATAACTAGAGCTAGATGATATCGGATTTTGGTGATCTTCTTCCCTAGAAGATAAGGGAAGAGACCAACAATTTCGGGTTTCAAAGATACTCAAATTAGGACAAAATCAATGCTAAATTGGGTTCCGAGTTCTCTGGGGTGGATCGGTGCGCAGTCCATGTGTTCCTTTACTTAAATGGGTCTAACTTACTCATCTTAAGCCCAATTAAGTCATATGATACCTTGTTGGAAAGCTTATTCGAAGCCCTTAATTTGGTCATGTGTTAGGTAAGGTTTGATCAGCATAAATAGCAGTTTAAAACCACAAGCCAGTGAGAGATGGAAATAATACAACTTTTACAATCATTATTTTTGCTTTTACATTATTGGGCTTAATTGCTAAACATTGTTAATTTTTCGGATTTTTCATTCATCGACCTTGTAGCCTTACGAGAGTATAACTAGCTACAGATATCGGATTTTGGTAATCTTGCTTCCCTAGAAAGATAAGGAAGAGACCTGCACTTTAGGTTTCACAAGAATTGTCAAATTGGGCCAAAAATAAGGCTAAACTGGGTCGCGAGTTCTATGTACGCGAATTAGAACAAAATCTATGATGTTCCTTCACTTAAATGGGCCTAACTTACTCATCTTTACCCATTAAGGCATATGATACCTTGCTGAGAAAGCATATTGAACCTTAATTCTGGCACCAGGTAAGGTCGATTAATACATAAATAGCATTTAACAACCGTACAAGAGAGAGAGATACGGATATTAGGCAACTTTTACAATCATTGTTTTTGCTTTTACATTATTGGGTTTAATTGCTAAACATTGTTAATTTTCTGATTTTTCACTCATCTACTTTTGCCTTAAGCGGAGGATAACTAGAGCTATGTATTTCGATTTGGGTGATCTTGCTGGTCCCTAGAAAGATAAAAAAAAAGGAAGAGACCAACAATTTGAGTATCAAAAGAATTGCCAAATTAGACTAAAATCAAGGCCAAATTGGGTCCCGAGTACTCTGGCGTCGATCGGGAGATCCATGATGTTCCTTCACTAATGGGTCGACCTTTCATCTGAAGCCCAATTAGGCATTATGATACCTTGCTGGAAAGCTTGTCCAGAGGCCCTTAATTTCATCCAGGTTAGGTCCGCATTAGTAACATAATATAGCAGTTTACGGCCACACAAGATTTAGAGACGAAATTAGACAACTTTTGCAACATATTTGCTTTTATTATTGTATTACTTTAAACATTGTTAATTTTTTGGATTTTCATCATCGACCTTGTTGCCTTGCGGAGAGCATAATCGAGCTAGAGATATCGGTTTGGGATCTGGCGTACCTAGAAAGATAAGGAAGAGCCACACAATTTCAGAGTATCTAAGAATTTTACAACTGGGCCAAAATCAAGGCTAAATTTTCCCGAGTTCTCCTGGCGCGGATACAGATGCAAGCCATGAAGTTCACTTCACTTAATGGGCTAACTTACTCATTTAATCCTCAATTAGACATATACCTGAAGGAAAGCTTATTCAGAGGGCCTTAACTGGTATAGGGTTAGGTTATGAATAATAAGCATAAATACCAATTTACAGCCACGTGAAGCCACGAGAGAGTGTAAATTGGACAACTTTTAAAATCATTGTTTTTAATATTTACAATTGTGGGATTAATTTCTAAACATTTAATTTCCGTAGTTTTCGCTGATCTTATTACGGAGTGTAGAGCATAACTAGAGCACGAATATCGGAGTTTTGGTGATCTTCTTTCTCCCTGGGAAGACAGAAGGACCCCCAATTTCAGATTTCCCAAGTATTGTCAAATGAGGCAAAAATCGAGGCTAAATTGGGTCCAAGTGATCCGGCTTGGATTAGTCGTGACCATGATGTTCCTTCATTAATTGCGAAGCTACCCCCACCACAGCACAGACCCGCGGGCGGGCCCGGGAAGGGGGGAGAGGAAAGAAAGAAGAGTGGAAGAAAGATTACAATTTTACAGTTTGTTTTTACTTTTACATTATTGGTCTTAATTGCTAAACGTTGTTAATTTTCGATTTTTCACTCATCCTAATTTTCTTGTGAGAGCATAACTAGAGCTCAGATATCGGTATTTTGGTGATCTTGCTTTTCCCTAGAAAGATAAGTGAAGGACTAACAATTTTAAGTTTTATAATAATTGCCAAATTCAGGCCAAAATCAAGGCTAAATTGGGTCCCAAGTTCTCGGTGCGGACGGTGCGCATCCATGGTGTTCCTTCACTTAAATGGGGCTAACACTATCTTAAGCCCAATTAAGGCATATGATACATTGTTGGAAAGCATATTAGAGGCCCTTAATTTGGTCAAGGATGGAGTGAGGATTAATAAGCATAAATAGTATTTTACACCACATAAGCCGAGAGGGAAATTATACAACTTTTGCAATGTTGTTTTTGCTCTGCGTTATTGTGGGCCTAATTCTTAAACATTATTAATTTTCGGGATTTTTTCAATAAATCCCTGACCTTGTTCCTTGCCGGGAATAACTAGAGATACAGGATATCGATTTTTTTGGTGATCTTGGTTGTCACCCAGAAAGATAAGGAGAGAGACTTACAATTTGGGGTCTCAAGAATTGTCATATGAGGCCAAAATCAAGGCTCATTGGGCTCGATTTCTGGCGGGCGCGGATCAGGACGTTAAATGCATGATGGTCTTACTTAATGGGCCTAATCAATCATCTTAGCCCATTAAGGTATATGATACCTTTTGGGAAAGCTTATTCGAGGCCCTCACTTGGCTCCAGGGGTTAGGTGGGGATTAATAAGTAAAAATAGCAGTTTACAGCCGCACATGCCGAGAGAGACGGAAATTAGACAACTTTTACAATCATTATTTTTGCTTTTACATTATTGGCTTACTTGCTAAACAATGTTGAATTTTGGATTTTTCACTCATCCCGACCAGTTGCCTTTGTAGCATAACAGAAGCTCGAGAGACGAATTTGGTGATCTTCTCTCTCCCTAGAAAGATAAGGAAGAGACCTGGAATTTTGTGTCCATAAGGAGTTCAAATTAGGGGCCAAAATAAGGTAAAATTGGGTCATTCTTCCGCGGAGGCACTGCCATGCACATGATGTTCCTTCACTTAAATGGGCTAACTTATCGTCTTAAGCCCAATTAAGGCATATGATCTACTTAGTTGGAAAGCTTATTCGACCCTTATGTTGGTCCAGTAATTAGGTTAGGATTAATAAGCATAAATAGTAGTCCACAGCCTGGAATGCTGACAGAGCAAATTAGACAACTTTTAAATCATTGTTTTTGCTTTATATAATATTGGGCTTAATTGCTAAACATTATTAATTTTCGGTCTTCACTCATTCAACCCTTGTTGCAGCTGAGCATACCGAAGCTAGGTTAGATATCGGATTAGTGATCTTGTTGTCCTATAAAGATTAGGAAGAGACCTACAATTTCAGGTTTCGGAAGATTGAGAAATGAAGAAATCAAGGGATTAGGTCCCGAGTGCTGGATGGATCATGGCGTGTCCCTTATCCTTCACCTAAATGGGCCTAGCTTACTCATCTTAATCCCAATTTGGGTATACGATACCCCCGTTGGAAAAGATTATTCAGTGGCCCATAATTTGGTCTTCTGGGTTAAGTCAGGATTTATAAGCATAATAGCAGTTCGCAGCCGAGAAGCATTGACTGAAATTAGACAACTTTTACAATCTTGTTTTCGCTTTTTACTATTGTTATTATTGCTAAACATTGTTATCGTGATTTTGGGTGATCTTTCATCGAAGTAAAGATAGAGAGAACTCAATTTCCGCCGTGGACAAGAAGTGTCAAATTAGGTCAAAATCAGAGGCAAATTGGGTCCAGAGTTCTCTGAGGTGGATGGTCTTGAGACCATGATGTTCTTCACTAAATGGGCTCTAACTTACTCTTCTTAAGCTCCAATGAAGGCATATGACACCCTTGTTGGAAAGTTTTTAAGAGGCTCTTATTTTGTTCTAGGGTTAGATCAGGATTAATAGGCATAAATACCTAAACAGTCGCAAAAACAGAGAGACAAAAAAAAAAGACAATTTTTACAATCATTGTTTTTGCTTTTACATTATTGGGCTTAATTACTAAACATTGTTAATTTTTCGGATTTTTCACTCATCTCGACCTTGTTGCCTTGGCGACACTGCCAACATAGCTACGAGATCTCGGAATTTGGTGATCTTGCGGTCCCCAGAATAATAAGAAGTGACCTCTGATTTCTTGTTTCACAAGAATTGCCAAATTAGGCCAAATCAAGGCTAAATTATTGTCCCGTGTTATTGACGTGGTGAGTCGCGAGCCTTGATGTTCCTTCACTTAAATGGATCTAACTTACTCATCTTCAGCCCAATTAAGGCATGTAGATACCTTGTTAGAAAGCTTATTCCGAGGCCCTTAGTTTGGTCTAGTGTTGAGGTCGGGGATTAATAAGCATATAAATAGCGTTTACAGCCACGCTAGCCAGAGGGAGCGAAAATTTGACAACTTTTACAATCATTGTTTTTGCTTTTTTACATTATTGGGATGGCTTAATTGCTAAACATTGTTAATTTTCGGATTTTTCACTCATCCTGATCTTGTTTCCTTGCGCAGAGCATAACTTGAGTTTCAGATATCGGATTTTGGTGATCTTGCTGTCCCTAGAAAGATAAGGAAGAGACTTACAATTTCAGGTTTCAGAAGAATTGTCAAATTAGGTCAAAATCAAGGCTAAATTGGGTCCCGAGTTCTCCTGGCACGATCAGATCGCTTGATCCATGAAATTCCTTCTCTTAAATGGGTCTAACTTACTCATCTTCAGCCCATTTAAGGCATATGATACCTTATTGGAAAGCTTGTTCATAGGCCCTTAAGGTTAGGTTTAATAAGAATAAATAACAGTTTACAGACGCACAAGCCAGAGAGAGACGGAAATTAGAAAACTTTTACAATCATTGTTTTTGCTTTTACATTATTGGGCTTAATAGGGCTTAATTGCTAAACATTGTTAATTTTTGGATTTTTCAATCATCCTGACCTTGTTGCCTTTCGCAGACCATAACTAGAGCTACATATATCGGATTTTGGTGATCTTGTTGTCCCTAGAAAGATAAGGAAGAGACCTACAATTTCAGGTTTCACAAGAATTAACAAATTAGGCCAAAATCAAGGCTAAATTAGGTCCCGAGTTCTCTTGCACGGATCAGAGCGCAGTCCATGATGTTCCTTCATTTCAATGGGCCTAACTTACTCATCTTAAGCCCAATTAAGGCATATGATGCCTTGTTGGAAAGCTTATTCAGAGGCCCTTAATTTGTTCTAGGGTTAGGTCAGGATTAATAAGCATAAATAGCAGTTTACAGCCGCACAAGCCCGAGAGAGACAGAAATTAGACAACTTTTACAATCATTGTTTTTGCTTTTACATTATTGGGCTTAATTGCTAAACATTGTTAATTTTCGGATTTTTCACTCATCTTGACCTTCTTGCCTTGCACTGAGCATAACTTAGAGCTACAGATATCGGATTTTGGTGATCCTGCTGTCCCTAGAAAGATAAGGAAGAGACCTACAATTTTAGGTTTCACAAGAATTGTCAAATTAAGCCAAAATTATTGCTAAATTGGGTCGCAAGATCTCTGGCGCGGATCAGTGCGCAGTCCATGATGTTCCTTCACTTAAATGGAACTAACTTACTCATTTTAAGCCCAATTAAGGCATATGATACCTTGATGGAAAGCTTATTCATAGGCCCTTAATTTGGTCTTGGGTTAGGTCAGGATTAATAAGCATAAATAGCAGTTTATAGCCGCAAAAGCCAGAGAGAGACAGAAATTATAAAACTTTTTCAATCATTGTTTTTGCTTTTACATTATTGGGCTTAATTGCTAAACATTGTTAATTTTCGGATTTTTCACTCATCCTTATCTTGTTGCCTTGCACAGAGCATAAATATAGCTACAGATATCGGATTTTGATGATCTTGCTATCCCTAGAAAGATAAGGAAGAGACCTACAATTTCGGGTTTCACAAGAATTGTTAAATTAGGCCAAAATCAAGGCTAAATTGGGTCCCGAGTTCTCTGTCGTGGATCAGTGCGCAGACCATGATGATCCTTCACTTAAATGTGCCTAACTTACTCATCTTAAGCCCAATTAAGGCATATGATACCTTGTTGGAAATCTTATTCAGAGGCCCTTAATGTGGTCCAGGGTTAGGTCAGGATTAATAAGCAAAAATAGCAGTTTAAAGCCGCACCAGCCAGAGACAGACGGAAATTAGACAACTTTTGCAATTATTGTTTTTGCTTTTACATTTTCATTGGGCTTAATTGTTAAACATTGTTAATTTTCGGATTTTTCAATCATCCCCGACCTTGTTGCCTTGGCAGAGCATAACTAGGGCTACGATATCGGATTTTGGTGATCTTGCTGTCCCTAGAAAGATAAGGAAGAGTCCTACAATTTCGTGTTTCCCAAGAATTGTCAAATTAGGCCAAAATCAAGGCTAAATTGGGTCGTAGTTCTCTGGCGCGGATCGGTGTGCGACCCATGATGTTCCTTCACTTAAATGGGCCTAACTTACTCATCTTAAGCCCAATTAAGGCATATAACACCATGTTGGAAAGCTTATTTAGAGGCCCATAATTTGGTATAGGGTAAGGTCGGGATTAATAAGCATAAATAGCAGTTTACAGCCGACAAGCCATAGAGAGACGAAAATTAGACAACTTTTACAATCATTGTTTTCGCTTTTACATTATTGGGCTTAATTGGGCTTAATTGCTAAACATTGTTAATTTTCGGATTTTTAGCTCATTCGACCTTGTTGCCCTTGCAGAGCATAACTAGAGTTACGTATATCGATTTTGGTGATCTTGCTGTCCCTAGAAAGATAAGGAAGAGACCTACAATTTCGGGTTTAACAAGAATTGTCAACTTAGGCCAAAATCAATCTTAAATTGGGTCCCGAAGTTCTGCAGCGCGCGCATCGGTATGCAATCCATGATGTTCCTTCACTTAAATGAGCCTAACTTACTCATCTTAAGCCCAATTAAGGCATATGATACCATGTAGGAAAGCTTTTCGCGAGGCCCTTAATTTGGTCTAGGGTTAGGTCAAGATAAATAAACATAAATAGCATTTTACAGCCGCACAAGCCAGAGAGAGGAAATTAGACAACTTTTACAGTCATTATTTTTGCTTTTACATTAATTGGGCTTTAATTGCTAAACATTGTTAATTTTCGGATTTTGAACACATCTTGACCTTGTTGCCTAGCCGAGCATAACTTGGAGTTACGGATACCAGATTTTGGTGATCTTCTGTCCCTAGAAAGATAAGGGAAGAGTCCTACAATTTCAGGTTTCCCAAGAATTGTCAAATTAGGCCAAAATCAAGGCTAAATTGGGTCCCGAGTTCTCTCGGGCGGATCGGTTGCGCGATCCATGATGTTCCCTCACTTAAATGAGCCTAACTTACTCATCTTAAGCCCAATTAAGGCATATGATACCTTGTTGGAAAGCTTATTCAGAGGCCCTTAATTTGGTCTAGGGTTAGGTCAGTATAAATAAGCATAAATAGCATTTTACAGCCGCACATGCCAGAGAGAGACGAAAATTAGACAACTTTTACAATCTTATTTTTGCTTTTACATTATTGGGCTTAATTGCTAAACATTGTTAATTTTCGGATTTTTCACTCATCCTGACCTTGTTGCCTTGCGCAGAGCATAACTAGAGCTACAAATATCGGATTTTGGTGATCTTGCTGTCCCGAGAAAGATAAGGAAGAGTCCTACAATTTCTGGTTTCACATGAATTGTCAAATTAAGCCAAAATCAAGGCTAAATTGGGTCGCGAGTTCTCTCGCGCGGATCGATCATTGTGCAGTCCATGATGTTCCTTCACTTAAATGGGCCTAACTTACTCATCTTAAGCCCAATTAAGGCATATAATACCTTGTTGGAAAGCTTATTTAGAGGCCCTTAATTTGGTATCGGGTAAGGTCAGGATTAATAAGCATAAATAGCAGTTTACAGCCGCACAAGCCAGAATGAGACGGAAATTAGACAACTTTTACAATCATTGTTTTGGTTTTACATTATTGGGCTTAATTGGGCTCAATTGCTAAACATTGTTAATTTTCGGATTTTTAGCTC
>JAUPTC010000011.1:12911417-12928417 GCA_030762895.1 Sophora flavescens | reverse complement strand
GAGGCCCTTATGTTGGTCCAGGGTTAGGTTAGGATTAATAAGCATAAATAGTAGTTCACAGCCGCACAAGCCAGAGAGAGACGGAAATTAGACAACTTTTACAATCATTGTTTTTGCTTTTATAATATTGGGCTTAATTGCTAAACATTGTTAATTTTCGGATTTTTCACTCATTCTAACCTTGTTGCCTTGCACAGAGCATAACTAAAGCTACGAGATATCGGATTTTGGTGATCTTGCTGTCCTATGAAAGATAAGGAAGAGACCTACAATTTCAGGTTTCACAAGAGTTGTCAAATTAGGCCAAAATCAAGGCTAAATTGGGTCCCCGAGTTCTCTGGCGTGGATCAGTGCGTAGTCCATGATGTTCCTTCACCTAAATGGGCCTAGCTTACTCATCTTAATCCCAATTTGGGCATATGATACCTTGTTGGAAAGATTATTCAGTGGCCCTTAATTTTGTCTTGGGTTAGGTCAGGATTTATAAGCATAAATAGCAGTTCACAGCCCGCAGGCCGAGAGAGAGACGGAAATTAGACAACTTTTACAATCATTGTTTTCGCTTTTACATTATTGGGCTTAATTGCTAAACATTGTTAATCAGATTTTGGTGATCTTGCTGTCGTCAGAAAGATAAGGAGGAGAACTACAATTTCACGTTGCACAAGAATTGTCAAATTAGGTCAAAATCAAGGCTAAATTGGGTCCCGAGTTCTCTGGCGTGGATCAGTGCGGAGACCATGATGTTCTTCACTTAAATGGGCCTAACTTACTCTTCTTAAGCCCAATGAAGGCATATGACACCTTGTTGGAAAGCTTATTAAGAGGCTCTTAGTTTGTTCTAGGGTTAGATCAGTATTAATAGGCATAAATACCAGTTTCTGATCGCAAAAAAACCAGAGAGAGACAAAAAAAAGACAATTTTTACAATCATTGTTTTTGCTTTTACATTATTGGGCTTAATTGGGCTTAATTACTAAACATTGTTAATTTTCGGATTTTTCACTCATCCTGACCTTGTTGCCTGGCGCAGAGCACAACTAGAGCTACAGATATCAGAATTTGGTGATCTTGCTGTCCCTAGAATAATAAGGAAGTGACCTTCAATTTCTTGTTTCACAAGAATTGCCAAATTAGGCCAAAATCAAGGCTAAATTATGTCCCGTGTTATCTGACGTGGATCGGTCATGCAATCCTTGATGTTCCTTCACTTAAATGGACCTAACTTACTCATCTTAAGCCCAAATAAGGCATGTGATACCTTGTTAGAAAGCTTATTCAGAGGCCCTTAGTTTGGTCTAGGGTTAGGTCAGGATTAATAAACATAAATAGCAGTATACAGCCGCACAAGCCAGAGAGGGACGAAAATTTGACAACTTTTACAATCATTGTTTTTGCTTTTACATTATTGGGCTTAATTGCTAAACATTGTTAATTTTCGGATTTTTCACTCATCCTGATCTTGTTGCCTTGCGCAGAGCATAACTTGAGTTACAGATATCGGATTTTGGTGATCTTGTTGTCCCTAGAAAGATAAGGAAGAGACTTACAATTTCAGGTTTCAGAAGAATTGTCAAATTAGGCCAAAATCAAGGCTAAATTGGGTCCCGAGTTCTCTGGCGCTGATCAGTACGCAGTCCATGAAATTCCTTCTCTTAAATGGGTCTAACTTACTCATCTTCAGCCCATTTAAGGCATATGATACCTTATTGGAAAGCTTGTTCATAGGCCCTTAAGGTTAGGTTTAATAAGAATAAATAACAGTTTACAGACGCACAAGCCAGAGAGAGACGGAAATTAGAAAACTTTTACAATCATTGTTTTTGCTTTTACATTATTGGGCTTAATAGGGCTTAATTACTAAACATTGTTAATTTTTGGATTTTTCACTCATCCTGGCCTTGTTGCGTTGCGCAGAGCATAACTAGAGCTACATATATCAGATTTTGGTGATCTTGCTGTTCCTAGAAAGATAAGGAAGAGACCTACAATTTCAGGTTTCAGAAGAATTGTCAAATTAGGCCAAAATCAAGGCTAAATTGGGTCCCGATTTCTGTGGCGCTGATCGAGACGCGATCCATGATGTTCCTTCACTTAAATGGGCCTAACTAACTCATCTTAAGCCCAATTAAGGCATATGATACCTTTTTGGAAAGCTTATTCAGAGGCCCTTAATTTGGTCTAGGGTTAGGTCAGGATTAATAAGTATAAATAGCAGTTTACAGCCGCACATGCCAGAGAGACGGAAATTAGACAACTTTTACAATCATTATTTTTGCTTTTACATTATTGGCTTACTTGCTAAACATTGTTAATTTTCGGATTTTTCACTCATCCTGACCTTGTTGCCTTGCGCAGAGCATAACTGAAGCTCCAGATATCGAATTTTGGTGATCTTGCTGTCCCTAGAAAGATAAGGAAGAGACCTGAAATTTCAGGTTTCATAAGAATTGTCAAATTAGGCCAAAAAAAGGTAAAATTGGGTCACGAGTACTCTGGCGCGGATCAGTGCGCAGTCCATGATGTTCCTTCACTTTAATGGGCCTAACTTACTCATCTTAAGCCCAATTAAGGCATATGATACCTTGTTGGAAAGCTTATTCAGAGGCCCTTATGTTGGTCCAGGGTTAGGTTAGGATTAATAATCATAAATAGTAGTTCACAGCCGCACAAGCCAGAGAGAGACGGAAATTAGACAACTTTTACAATCATTGTTTTTGCTTTTATAATATTGGGCTTAATTGCTAAACATTGTTAATTTTCGGATTTTTCACTCATTCTAACCTTGTTGCCTTGCACAGAGCATAACTAAAGCTACAGATATCGGATTTTGGTGATCTTGCTGTCCTATGAAAGATAAGGAAGAGACCTACAATTTCAGGTTTCACAAGAGTTGTCAAATTAGGCCAAAATCAAGGCTAAATTGGGTCCCCGAGTTCTCTGGCGTGGATCAGTGCGTAGTCCATGATGTTCCTTCACCTAAATGGGCCTAGCTTACTCATCTTAATCCCAATTTGGGCATATGATACCTTGTTGGAAAGATTATTCAGAGGGCCCTTAATTTTGTCTTGGGTTAGGTCAGGATTTATAAGCATAAATAGCAGTTCACAGCCGCAGAAGCCAGAGAGAGACGGAAATTAGACAACTTTTACAATCATTGTTTTCGCTTTTACATTATTGGGCTTAATTGCTAAACATTGTTAATCAGATTTTCGTGATCTTGCTGTCGTCAGAAAGATAAGGAGGAGAACTACAATTTCACGTTGCACAAGAATTGTCAAATTAGGTCAAAATCAAGGCTAAATTGGGTCCCGAGTTCTCTGGCGTGGATCAGTGCGGAGACCATGATGTTCTTCACTTAAATGGGCCTAACTTACTCTTCTTAAGCCCAATGAAGGCATATGACACCTTGTTGGAAAGCTTATTAAGAGGCTCTTAGTTTGTTCTAGGGTTAGATCAGTATTAATAGGCATAAATACCAGTTTACAGTCGCAAAAACCAGAGAGAGACAAAAAAAAAGACAATTTTTACAATCATTGTTTTTGCTTTTACATTATTGGGCTTAATTGGGCTTAATTACTAAACATTGTTAATTTTCGGATTTTTCACTCATCCTGACCTTGTTGCCTGGCGCAGAGCACAACTAGAGCTACAGATATCAGAATTTGGTGATCTTGCTGTCCCTAGAATAATAAGGAAGTGACCTTCAATTTCTTGTTTCACAAGAATTGCCAAATTAGGCCAAAATCAAGGCTAAATTATGTCCCGTGTTATCTGACGTGGATCAGTGCGCAGTCCTTGATGTTCCTTCACTTAAATGGACCTAACTTACTCATCTTAAGCCCAATTAAGGCATGTGATACCTTGTTAGAAAGCTTATTCAGAGGCCCTTAGTTTGGTCTAGGGTTAGGTCAGGATTAATAAACATAAATAGCAGTATACAGCCGCACAAGCCAGAGAGGGACGAAAATTTGACAACTTTTACAATCATTGTTTTTGCTTTTACATTATTGGGCTTAATTGCTAAACATTGTTAATTTTCGGATTTTTCACTCATCCTGATCTTGTTGCCTTGCGCAGAGCATAACTTGAGTTACAGATATCGGATTTTGGTGATCTTGCTGTCCCTAGAAAGATAAGGAAGAGACTTACAATTTCAGGTTTCAGAAGAATTGTCAAATTAGGCCAAAATCAAGGCTAAATCGGGTCCCGAGTTCTCTGGCGCTGATCAGTACGCAGTCCATGAAATTCCTTCTCTTAAATGGGTCTAACTTACTCATCTTCAGCCCATTTAAGGCATATGATACCTTATTGGAAAGCTTGTTCATAGGCCCTTAAGGTTAGGTTTAATAAGAATAAATAACGATTCTGACGCACAAGCCAGAGAGAGACGGAAATTAGAAAACTTTTACAATCATTGTTTTTGCTTTTACATTATTGGGCTTAATAGGGCTTAATTACTAAACATTGTTAATTTTTGGATTTTTCACTCATCCTGACCTTGTTGCGTTGCGCAGAGCATAACTAGAGCTACATATATCGGATTTTGGTGATCTTGCTGTTCCTAGAAAGATAAGGAAGAGACCTACAATTTCAGGTTTCACAAGAATTGTCAAATTAGGCCAAAATCAAGGCTAAATTAGGTCCCGAGTTCTCTGGCACGGATCAGAGCGCAGTCCATGATGTTCCTTCATTTCAATGGGCCTAACTTACTCATCTTAAGCCCAATTAAGGCATATGATGCCTTGTTGGAAAGCTTATTCAGAGGCCCTTAATTTGTTCTAGGGTTAGGTCAGGATTAATAAGCATAAATAGCAGTTTACAGCCGCACAAGCCCGAGAGAGACAGAAATTAGACAACTTTTACAATCATTGTTTTTGCTTTTACATTATTGGGCTTAATTTTGCTTAATTGCTAAACATTGTTAATTTTCGGATTTTTCACTCATCTTGACCTTCTTGCCTTGCGCACAGCATAACCCGAGCTACAGATATCGGATTTTGGTGATCCTGCTGTCCCTAGAAAGATAAGGAAGAGACCTACAATTTTAGGTTTCACAAGAATTGTCAAATTAAGCCAAAATTATTGCTAAATTGGGTCGCAAGATCTCTGGCGCGGATCAGTGCGCAGTCCATGATGTTCCTTCACTTAAATGGAACTAACTTACTCATTTTAAGCCCAATTAAGGCATATGATACCTTGATGGAAAGCTTATTCATAGGCCCTTAATTTGGTCTTGGGTTAGGTCAGGATTAATAAGCATAAATAGCAGTTTATAGCCGCACAAGCCAGAGAGAGACAGAAATTATAAAACTTTTTCAATCATTGTTTTTGCTTTTAAATTATTGGGCTTAATTGGGCTTAATTGCTAAACATTGTTAATTTTCGGATTTTTCACTCATCCTTATCTTGTTGCCTTGCACAGAGCATAAATATAGCTACAGATATCGGATTTTGATGATCTTGCTATCCCTAGAAAGATAAGGAAGAGACCTACAATTTCGGGTTTCACAAGAATTGTCAAATTAGGCCAAAATCAAGGCTAAATTGGGTCCCGAGTTCTCTGTCGTGGATCAGTGCGCAGACCATGATGATCCTTCACTTAAATGTGCCTAACTTACTCATCTTAAGCCCAATTAAGGCATATGATACCTTGTTGGAAAGCTTATTCAGAGGCCCTTAATTTGGTCCAGGGTTAGGTCAGGATTAATAAGCAAAAATAGCAGTTTAAAGCCGCACCAGCCAGAGACAGACGGAAATTAGACAACTTTTGCAATTATTGTTTTTGCTTTTACATTATTGTGCTTAATTGGGCTTAATTGCCAAACATTGTTAATTTTCGGATTTTTCAATCATCCTGACCTTGTTGCCTTGCGCAGAGCATAACTAGAGCTACTGATATCGGATTTTGGTGATCTTGCTGTCCCTAGAAAGATAAGGAAGAGTCCTACAATTTCAGGTTTCACAAGAATTGTCAAATTAGGCCAAAATCAAGGCTAAATTGGGTCGCGAGTTCTCTGGCTTGGATCAGTGTGCAGTCCATGATGTTCCTTCACTTAAATGGGCCTAACTTACTCATCTTAAGCCCAATTAAGGCATATAACACCATGTTGGAAAGCTTATTTAGAGGCCCATAATTTGGTATAGGGTAAGGTCAGGATTAATAAGCATAAATAGCAGTTTACAGCCGCACAAGCCATAGAGAGACGAAAATTAGACAACTTTTACAATCATTGTTTTCTCTTTTACATTATTGGGCTTAATTGGGCTTAATTGCTAAACATTGTTAATTTTCGGATTTTTAGCTCATTCTGACCTTGTTGCCTTGCGCAGAGCATAACTAGAGTTACAGATATCAGATTTTGGTGATCTTGCTGTCCCTAGAAAGATAAGGAAGAGACCTACAATTTCGGGTTTCACAAGAATTGTCAACTTATTCCAAAATCAATCTTAAATTTGGTCTAGGGTTAGGTCAGTATAAATAAACATAAATAGCATTTTACAGCCGCACAAGCCAGAGAGACGAAAATTAGACAACTTTTACAATCATTATTTTTGCTTTTACATTATTGGGCTTAATTGGGCTTAATTGCTAAACATTGTTAATTTTCGGATTTTGAACACATCTTGACCTTGTTGCCTTGAGCAGAGCATAACTTGAGTTACAGATACCAGATTTTGGTGATCTTGCTGTCCCCAGAAAGATAAGGAAGAGTCCTACAATTTCAGGTTTCCCAAGAATTGTCAAATTAGGCCAAAATCAAGGCTAAATTGGGTCCCGAGTTCTCTGGTCCGGATCAGTGCGCAGTCCATGATGTTCCCTCGCTTAAATGAGCCTAACTTACTCATCTTAAGCCCAATTAAGGCATATGATACCTTGTTGGAAAGCTTATTCAGAGGCCCTTAATTTGGTCTAGGGTTAGGTCAGTATAAATAAGCATAAATAGCATTTTACAGCGGCACATACCAGAGAGAGACGAAAATTAGACAACTTTTACAATCATTATTTTTGCTTTTACAATATTGGGCTTAATTGGGCTTAATTTCTAAACATTGTTAATTTTCGGATTTTTCACTCATCCTCACCTTGTTGCCTTGAGCAGAGCATAACTAGAGCTACAGATATCGGATTTTGGTGATCTTGCTGTCCCTAGAAAGATAAGGAAGAGTCCTACAATTTCTGGTTTCACATGAATTGCCAAATTAAGCCAAAATCAAGGCTAAATTGGGTCGCGAGTTCTCTGGCTTGGATCATTGTGCAGTCCATGATGTTCCTTCACTTAAATGGGCCTAACTTACTCATCTTAAGCCCAATTAAGGCATATAATACCTTGTTGGAAAGCTTATTTAGAGGCCCTTAATTTGGTATAGGGTAAGGTCAGGATTAATAAGCATAAATAGCAGTTTACAGCCGCACAAGCCAGAGAGAGACGGAAATTAGACAGCTTTTACAATCATTGTTTTGGTTTTACATTATTGGGCTTAATTGGGCTTAATTGCTAAACATTGTTAATTTTCGGATTTTTAGCTCATCCTGACCTTGTTGCCTTTCGCAGAGCATAACTAGAGTTACAGATATCGGATTTTGGTGATCTTGCTGTCCCTAGAAAGATAAGGAAGAGACCTACAATTTCGGGTTTCACAAGAATTGTAAAATTAGGCCAAAATCAATCTTAAATTGGGTCCCGAGTTCTCTCGGCGCGGATCGGTCTGCGATCCATGATGTTCCTTCACTTAAATGGGCCTAACTTACTCATCTTAAGCCCAATTAAGGCATATGATACCATGTAGGAAAGCTTTCTCGGAGGCCCTTAATTTGGTCGAGGGATAGGTCAGTATAAATAAACATAAATAGCATTTTACAGCCGCACAAGCCAGAGAGACGAAAATTAGACAACTTTTACAATCATTATTTTTGCTTTTACATTATTGGGCTTAATTGGGCTTAATTGCTAAACATTGTTAATTTTCGGATTTTGAACACATCTTGACCTTGTTGCCTTGAGCAGAGCATAACTTGAGTTACGAGATACCGATTTTGGTGATCTTGCTGTCCCTAGAAAGATAAGGAAGAGTCCTACAATTTCAGGTTTCCCAAGAATTGTCAAATTAGGCCAAAATCAAGGCTAAATTGGGTCCCGAGTTCTCTCGGTGCGGATCGGTCATGCAGTCCATGATGTTCCCTCACTTAAATGAGCCTAACTTACTCATCTTAAGCCCAATTAAGGCATATGATACCTTGTTGGAAAGCTTATTCAGAGGCCCTTAATTTGGTCTAGGGTTAGGTCAGTATAAATAAGCATAAATAGCATTTTACAGCCGCACATACCAGAGAGAGACGAAAATTAGACAACTTTTACAATCATTATTTTTGCTTTTACATTATTGGGCTTAATTGGGCTTAATTTATAAACATTGTTAATTTTCGGATTTTTCACTCATCCTGACCTTGTTGCCTTGAGCAGAGCATAACTAGAGCTACAGATATCGGATTTTGGTGATCTTGCTGTCCCTAGAAAGATAAGGAAGAGTCCTACAATTTCTGGTTTCACATGAATTGCCAAATTAAGCCAAAATCAAGGCTAAATTGGGTCGCGAGTTCTCTGGCTTGGATCATTGTGCAGTCCATGATGTTCCTTCACTTAAATGGGCCTAACTTACTCATCTTAAGCACATTTAAGGCATATGATACCTTGTTGGAAAGCTTACTCGAGGGCCCTTAATTTGGTCTAGGGTTAGGTCAGTATAAATAAGCATAAATAGCATTTTACATCCGCACAAGCCAGAGAGAGACGTAAATTAGACAACTTTTATAATCATTATTTTTGCTTTACATTATTGGGCTTAATTAGGCTTAATTGCTAAACATTGTTAATTTTCGGATTTTTCACCCATCCTGACCTTGTTACCTTGCGCAGAGCATAACTAGAGCTACAGATATCTGATTTTGGTGATCTTGCTGTCCCGAGAAAGATAAGGTATAGACCTACAATTTCAGGTTTCACTAGAATTGTCAAATTAGGCCAAAATCAAGGCTAAATTGGGTCCCGACTTCTCAGGAGCGGATCAGTGCGCAGTCCATGATGTTCCTTCACTTAAATGGGCCTAACTTACTCAACTTAAGCCCAATTAAGGGGTATGATACCTTGTTGGAAAGCTTATTCAGAAGCCCTTAATTTGGTCTAGGGTTAGGTCGGGATTAATAAGCATAAATATCTATTTAGAGCCGCACAAGCCAGAGAGAGACAAAAATTAGACAACTTTTACAAGCATTGTTTTTTCTTTTACATTATTGGGCTTAATTGGCCTTAAATACTAAACATTGTTAATTTTTGGATTTTTCACTCATCCTAACCTTGTTGCATAGCGCAGGGCATAACTAGAGCTACAAATATCGGATTTTGGTGATCTTGCTGTCCCTTGAAAGATAAGGAAGAGGCCTACAATTTCAGGTTTCACAAGAATTGTCAAATTAGGCCAAAATCAAGGCTAAATTGGGTCCCGAGTTCCTGGCGCGGATCAGTGCGCAGTTCATGATGTTCATTCACTTAAATGGGCCTAACTTACTCATCTTAAGCCCAATTAAGGCATATGATACCTTGTTGGAAAGCTTATTCAGAGGCCCTTAATTTGGCCAAGGGTTTGGTCAAGATTAATAAGCATAAATAGCAGTTTACAGCCACACAAGTCAGAGAGAGACGAAAATTAGACAACTTTTGCAATCATTGTTTTTGCTTTTCCATTGTTGGGCTTAATTGCTAAACATTGTTAATTTCAGATTTTTCACTCATCCTGACCTTGTTGCCTTGCGCAGAGCATAACTAGAGCTACAGATATCGGATTTTGGTGATCTTACTGTCCCTAGAAAGATAAGGAAGAGACCTAGAATTTCAAGTTTCACAAGAATTGTCAAATTAGGCCCAAATCAAGGCTAAATTGGGTCCCGAGTTCTCTGGCGCGGATCAGTGTGCAGTCCATGATGTTCCTTCACTTGAATGGGCCTAACTTACTCATCTTAAGCCCAATTAAGGCATATGATACCTTGTTGGAAAGCTTATTCAGAGGTCCTTAATATGGTCTAGGGTTAGGTCAGGATTAAGAAGCATAAATAGCAATTTACAGCCGCACAAGCCAGAGAGAGACGAAAATTAGACAACTTTTACAATCATTGTTTTTGTTTTTACATTATTGGTCTTAATTGATAAAGACTGTTAATTTTCGGATTTTTCACTCATCCCGACCTTGTTGCCTTGCGCAGAGCATAACTAGAGCTACAGATATCGGATTTTGGTGATCTTACCGTCCCTAGAAAGATAAGGAAGAGTCCTACAGTTGCTGATTTCACAAGAATTGTCAAATTAAGCCAAAATCAAGGCAAAATTGGGTCCCGCGTTCACCGGCGCGGATCAGTACGCAGTCCATGAGGTTCCTTCACTTAAATGGGCCTAACTTATTCATCTTAAGCCTAATTAAGGGGTATGATACCTTGTTGGAAAGCTAATTCAGAGGCCCTTAATTTGGTCTAGGGTTAGGTAACGATTAATCAGCATAAATATCTGTTTAAAGCCGCACAAGCCAGAGAGAGACGAAAATTAGACAACTTTTACAAGCATTGTTTTTTCTTTTACATTATTGGGCTTAATTGGGCTTAAAAGCTAAACATTGTTAATTTTTGGATTTTTCACTCATCCTGACCTTGTTGCATTGCGCAGGGCATAACTAGAGCTACACATATCGGATTTTGGTGATCTTGCTGTCCCTAGAAATATAAGGAAGAGGCCTACAATTTCAGGTTTCACAAGAATTGTCTAATTAGGCCAATATCACGGCTAAATTGGGTCCCGAATTCGTGGCGCGGATCAATGCGCAGTTCATGATGTTCATTCACTTAAATGAACCTAACTTACTCATCTTAAGCCCAATTAAGGCATATGATACCTTGTTGGAAAGCTTATTCAGAGGCCCTTAATTTGGTCTAGGGTTAGGTCATGATTAATAAGCATAAACAGCAGTTTACAGCCGCACAAGTCAGAGAGAGACGAAAATTAGACAACTTATTCAATCATTGTTTTTGCTTTTCCATTATTGGGCTTAATTGCTAAACATTGTTAATTTTCAGATTTTTCACTAATCCTGACCTTGTTGCCTTGTGCAGAGCATAACTAGAGCTACAGATATCGGATTTTGGCGATCTTGCTGTCCCTAGAAAGATAAGGAAGAGACCTATAATTTCAAGTTTCAAATGAATTGTCAAATTAGGCCAAAATCAAGGATAAATTGGGTCCCGAGTTCTCTGGCACGGATCAGTGCGCAGTCCATGATGTTCCCTCACTTAAATGTCCCTAAGTTACTCATCTTAAGCCCAATTAAGGCATATGATACCTTGTTGGAAAGCTTATTCAGAGGCCCTTAATTTGGTCTAGTTTTATGTCAGAATTAATAAGGAAAAATAGCTGTTTAGAGCCGCACAAGCCAGAGAGAGACGAAAATTAGACAACTTTTACAATCCCTATTTTTTATTTTACATTATTGGGCTTAATTGCTAAAAATTGTAAATTTTTGGATTTTTCACTCATCCTGACCTTGTTGCCTTGCGCAGAGTATAACTAGAGCTACAGATATCGGATTTTGGTGATCTTGCTGTCCCTAGAAAGATAAGGAAGAGTCCTACAATTTCTGGTTTCACATGAATTGCCAAATTAAGCCAAAATCAAGGCTAAATTGGGTCGCGAGTTCTCTGGCTTGGATCATTGTGCAGTCCATGATGTTCCTTCACTTAAATGGGCCTAACTTAGTCATCTTAAGCCCAATTAAGGCATATAATACCTTGTTGGAAAGCTTATTTAGAGGCCCTTAATTTGGTATAGGGTAAGGTCAGGATTAATAAGCATAAATAGCAGTTTACAGCCGCACAAGCCAGAGAGAGACGGAAATTAGACAACTTTTACAATCATTGTTTTGGTTTTACATTGTTGGGCTTAATTGGGCTTAATTGCTAAACATTGTTAATTTTCGGATTTTTAGCTCATCCTGACCATGTTGCCTTTCGCAGAGCATAACTAGAGTTACAGATATCGGATTTTGGTGATCTTGCTGTCCCTAGAAAGATAAGGAAGAGACCTACAATTTCGGGTTTCACAAGAATTGTAAAATTAGGCCAAAATCAATCTTAAATTGGGTCCCGAGTTCTCTGGCTTGGATCATTGTGCAGTCCATGATGTTTCTTCACTTAAATGGGCCTAACTTACTCATCTTAAGCCCATTTAAGGCATATGATACCTTGTTGGAAAGCTTACTCAGAGGCCCTTAATTTGGTCTAGGGTTAGGTCAGTATAAATAAGCATAAATAGCATTTTACAGCCGCACAAGCCAGAGAGAGACGTAAATTAGACAACTTTTATAATCATTATTTTTGCTTTACATTATTGGGCTTAATTAGGCTTAATTGCTAAACATTGTTAATTTTCGGATTTTTCACTCATCCTGACCTTGTTACCTTGCGCAGAGCATAACTAGAGCTACAGATATCTGATTTTGGTGATCTTGCTGTCCCGAGAAAGATAAGGTATAGACCTACAATTTCAGGTTTCACTAGAATTGTCAAATTAGGCCAAAATCAAGGCTAAATTGGGTCCCGACTTCTCAAGAGCGGATCAGTGCGCAGTCCATGATGTTCCTTCACTTAAATGGGCCTAACTTACTCAACTTAAGCCCAATTAAGCGGTATGATACCTTGTTGGAAAGCTTATTCAGAAGCCCTTAATTTGGTCTAGGGTTAGGTCGGGATTAATAAGCATAAATATCTATTTAGAGCCGCACAAGCCAGAGAGAGACGAAAATTAGACAACTTTTACAAGCATTGTTTTTTCTTTTACATTATTGGGCTTAATTGGCCTTAAATACTAAACATTGTTAATTTTTGGATTTTTCACTCATCCTAACCTTGTTGCATTGCGCAGGGCATAACTAGAGCTACAAATATCGGATTTTGGTGATCTTGCTGTCCCTTGAAAGATAAGGAAGAGGCCTACAATTTCAGGTTTCACAAGAATTGTCAAATTAGGCCAAAATCAAGGCTAAATTGGGTCCCGAGTTCCTGGCGCGGATCAGTGCGCAGTTCATGATGTTCATTCACTTAAATGGGCCTAACTTACTCATCTTAAGCCCAATTAAGGCATATGATACCTTGTTGGAAAGCTTATTCAGAGGCCCTTAATTTGGCCAAGGGTTTGGTCAAGATTAATAAGCATAAATAGCAGTTTACAGCCACACAAGTCAGACAGAGACGAAAATTAGACAACTTTTGCAATCATTGTTTTTGCTTTTCCATTGTTGGGCTTAATTGCTAAACATTGTAAATTTCAGATTTTTCACTCATCCTGACCTTGTTGCCTTGCGCAGAGCATAACTAGAGCTACAGATATCGGATTTTGGTGATCTTGCTGTCCCTAGAAAGATAATGAAGAGACCTAGAATTTCAAGTTTCACAAGAATTGTCAAATTAGGCCCAAATCAAGGCTAAATTGGGTCCCGAGTTCTCTGGCGCGGATCAGTGTGCAGGTCATGATGTTCCTTCACTTGAATGGGCCTAACTTACTCATCTTAAGCCCAATTAAGGCATATGATACCTTGTTGGAAAGCTTATTAAGAAGCATAAATAGCAATTTACAGCCGCACAAGCCAGAGAGAGACGGAAATTAGACAACTTTTACAATCATTGTTTTTGTTTTTACATTATTGGTCTTAATTGATAAAGACTGTTAATTTTTCGGATTTTTCACTCATCCCGACCTTGTTGCCTTGCGCAGAGCATAACTAGAGCTACAGATATCGGATTTTGGTGATCTTACCGTCCCTAGAAAGATAAGGAAGAGTCCTACAGTTTCTGATTTCACAAGAATTGTCAAATTAAGCCAAAATCATGGCAAAATTGGGTCCCGCGTTCACCGGCGCGGATCAAGACGCTTATCCATGAGGTTCCTTCACTTAAATGGTCCTAACTTATTCATCTTAAGCCTAATTAAGGGGTATGATACCTTGTTGGAAAGCTAATTCAGAGGCCCTTAATTTGGTGTAGGGTTAGGTCAGGATTAATAAGTATAAATAGCTGTCTAGAGCCGCACAAGCCAGAGAGAGACGGAAATTAGACAACTTTTATAATCATTGTTTTTTCTTTTTACATTATTAGGCTTAATTGCTAAACATTGTTAATTTTCGGATTTTTCACTCATCGTGACCTTTTTACCTTACGCAGAGCATTACTAGAGCTACATATATCGGATTTTAGTGATCTTGTTGTCCCGAGAAAGATAAGTAAGAGACCTACAATTTCAGGTTTCACTAGAATTGTCAAATTAGGCAAAAATCAAGGCTAAATTGGGTCCTGAGTTCTCTGGAGCGTATCAGTGCGCAGTCCATGATGTTCCTTCACTTAAATGGGCCTAACTTACTCATCTTAAGCCCAATTAAGTCATATGATACCTTGTTGGAAAGTTTATTCAGAGGCCCTTAATTTGGTCTAGGGTTAGGTCAGGATTAGTAAGCATAAATAGCAGTTTACAGCCGCACAAGCCTGAGAGAGACGGAAATTAGACAACTTTTACAATCATTGTTTTTGCTTTTACATTATTGGGCTTAATCGCTAAACATTGTTAATTTTTCGATTTTTCACTCATCCTGACCTTGTTGCCTTGCGCAGACCATAACTAGAGCTACATATATCCTATTTTGGTGATCTTGTTGTCCCTAGAAAGATAAGGAAGAGACCAACAATTTCAGTTTTCACAAGAATTTTCAAATTAGGCCAAAATCAAGGCAAAATTGGGTCCCCGAGTTCTCTGGCGCGATCAGTGCGCAGTCCAAGATGCTCCTTCACTTAAATGGGCCTAACTTACTAATCTTAAGCCCAATTAAGGCTTATGAAGCCTTGTTGGAAAGCTTATTCAGAGGCCCTTAATTTCGTCAAGGGTTAGCTCAGGATTAATAAGCATAAATAGCAGTTTACAACAGCACAAGCAAGAGAGAGATGAAAATTAGACAACTTTTACAATCATTGTTTTTGCTTTTACATTATTGGGCTTAATTGCTAAACATTGTTAATTTTCGGATTTTTCACTCATCCTGACCTTGCTGCGTTGCGCATAGCCTAACTAGAGCTACCGATATCGGATTTTGGTGATCTTGCTGTCCCTAGAAAGATAAGGTAGAGACCTACAATTTCAGGTATCACGAGAATTGTCAAATTAGGCCAAAATCAAGGCTAAATTGGGTCCCGAGTTCTCTGGCGCGGATCAGTGTGCAGTCCTTGATGTTCCTTCACTTAAATGGGCATAACTTACTCATCTTATGCCCAATTAAGGCTAATGATACCTTGTTGGAAAGCTTATTAAGAGGCCCTTAATTTGGTCTAGGGTTAGGTCATGATTAATAAGCATAAATAGCAGTTTACAGTCGCAAGCCAGAGAGAGACGAAAATTAGACAACTTTTACAATCATTGTTTTTGCTTTTACGTTAATGGGCTTAATTGCTAAACATTGTTAATTTTCGTATTTTTCACACATCTTGACCTTGTTGCCTTGTACAGAGCATAACTAGAGCTACATAAATCGAATATTGGTGATCTTGCTGTCCCTAGAAAGATATAGAAAGACCGACTATTTCAGGTTTCACGAGAATTGTCAAATTAGGTCAAAATCAAAGCTAAATTGGGTACCGAGTTGTATGGTGCGGATCAATGCGCAGTCCATGATGTTCCTTCACTTAAATGGGCCTTACTTGCTAATCATAAGCCCAATTAAGGCATATGATACCTTGTTGGAAAGCTTATTCAGAGGCCCTTAATTTGGTCTAGGGTTAGGTCAGGATTAAAAAGCACAAATAGCAGTTTACAGGCGCACAAACCAGAGAGAGACGGAAATTAGAGAACTTTAACAATCATTGTTTTTGCTTTTACATTAATAGGCTTAATTGGGCTTAATTGCTAAACATTGTTAATTTTCGTATTTTTCACTCATCCTGACCTTGTTGCCTTTCGCAGAGCATAACTTGAGCAACAGATATCGGATTTTGGTGATCTTGCTGTCCCTAGAAAGATAAGGAAGAGAACTACAATTTTAGGTGTCACAAGAATTGTTGAGTTAGGGTAAAATCAAGGCTAAATTGGGTCCCGAGTTCTCTGTCCCTGATCAGTGCGCAGTCCATGATGTTCCTTCAATTAAATGGGCCTAACTTACTCATCTTAAGCCCAAGTAAGGCATATGATACCTTGTTGGAAAGCTTATTCAGAGGCCCTTAATATGGTCTAGGGTTAGGTCAGGAATAATAAGCATAAATAGCAGTTTACAGGCGCAAAAGCTAGAGAGAGATGGAAATTTGACCACTTTGACAATCATTGTTTTTGCTTTTACATTATTGGCTTAATTGGGCTTTATTGCTAGAGATTGTTAATTTTCGGATTTTTCACTCATCCCGACCAAGTTGCCTTGCACAAAGCATAACTTGAGCTACAAATATCGGATTTGGGTGATCTTACTGTCCCAAGAAAGATAAGGAAGAGACCTACAATTTCATGTTTCACGAGAATTGTCAAATTAGACCAAAATCTAGGCTAAATTGGGTCTCGAGTTCTCTGGCGCGGATCAGTGCGCAGTCTATGATGTTCCTTCACTTAAATGGGCATAACTTACTCATCTTAAGCCCAATTAAGGCATATGTTACATTGTTGGAAAGCTTATTCAGAGGCTCTTAATTTGGTCTAGGGCAAGGTCAGGATTAATAAGCATAAATAGCAGTTTACAGCCGCACAAACCAGAGATAGACGAAAATTAGACAACTTTTACAATGATTGTTTTTGCTTTTACATTATTGGGCTTAATTGCGCTTAATTGCTAGACATTGTTAATTTTCGGATTTTTCACTTATCCCGATCTTGTTGCTTTGCGCAAAGCATAACTAGAGCTACAGATATCGTGATTTTGGTGATCTTGCTGTCCCTATAAAG
>JAUPTC010000011.1:12855235-12910917 GCA_030762895.1 Sophora flavescens | reverse complement strand
ATACAATGCAAATGGACCAAACGCGTCCAACATAAAATACAATACAAATGGACCAGACACATCCAACATAGCTTACAATACAAATGGACCAGACGCATCCAACATAACATGCAAATGGACCAGATGCGTCCAACATAAGAATACAATGCAAATGGACCAGACGCGTCCAACATAACATGCAATACAAATGGACCAGATGCGTCCAACATAAGATATAATGCAAATGGACCAGACGCGTCCAACATAAAATACAATACAAATGGACCAGACGCGTCCAACATAAGATATGACGCAAATGGACCAGACGCATCCAGCATAAAATACAATACAAATGGACCAGACACATCCAACATAACATGCAATACAAATGGACCAGATGAGTCCAACATAAGATATAATGCAAATGGACCAGGCGTGTCCGACATAAAATACAATACAAATAGACCAGACGGGTCCAACATAAGATATGATACAAATGGACCAGACGCGTCCCACATAAGATATAATGCAAATGGACCAGACGCGTCCAACATAACATACAATACAAATGGACCAGACGCATCCAACATAAGAATACAATGCAAAGGAGCTAGACGCATCCAACATAAAAATACAATGCAAAGGGACCAGACGCATCGAACATAAAAATACACTGCAAAGCAATGGACGGAACCTCTTCGTCCAAAAAAAAAGTAAACATGCAATGGACGGAACCTCTTTCGTCCAAAAGAAAAGTAAATGAAATGGACGGAACCTCCTCGTCCCACAAAAAAGTAAATGCAATGGACGGAACCTCTTCGTCCCACAGGAAAGTAAACATGCAAGGACGAAACCTCCTTCGTCCAAAAGAAAAGTAAATGCAATGGACGGAACCTCCTCGTCCAACAGAAAAGTAAATGAAATGGACGGAACCTCTTCGTCCAACATAAAAGTAAATGAAATGGACGGAACCTCCTCGTCCCACAGGAAAGTAAACATGCAATGGACGGAACTTCCTTCGTCCCAAAGAAAAGTAAATGCAATGGACGGAACCTCCTTCGTCCAAAAGGAAAGTAAATGCAATGGACGAAACCTCCTCGTCCACAGAAAAGTAAATGCAATGAACGGAACCTCTTCGTCCCACAGGAAAGTAAACATGCAATGGACGGAACCTCCTTCGTCCAAAAGGAAAGTAAATGCAATGGACGGAACCTCCTCGTCCAACATAAAAGTAAATGCAATGGACGGAACCTCCTCGTCCAACAGGGAAGTAAACATGGAAGGACGAAACCTCCTTCGTCCAAAAGAAAAGTAAATGCAATGGACGGAACCTCTTCGTCCAACAAAAAAGTAAATGAAATGGACGGAACCTCCTCGTCCAACAGAAAAGTAAATGAAATGGAAGGAACCTCTTCGTCCAACAGGAAAGTAAATGAAATGGACGGAACTTCTTCGTCCAACAGAAAAGTAAATGAAATGGACGGAACCTCTTCATCCAACATAAAAGTAAATGAAATGGACGGAACCTCTTCGTCCAACAAAATTACATGCAACGGAATGGACTGAGCCGCGTTCAACAACAAACCCAATGTAATGGACGGAACTGGATTGCGTCTATCAGCAAGTCCAACGTAATGGACTGGACTGCGTCCAACAACAAGTCCAATGGACTGGACTGCACCGCATCCAACAACAAGTTGGTTATGAGCCCCATCCTTACATTATATATATTTTTTCTTTCTCTTTATGCTATTATCATTAGTCTCCTTGAAATACCATATCATAAAAATCAAAATAAAAGACGGACAAAAATGGGTGTTCACAGATGTAAACTTACCAATCCTGACCCAAACCTAGACCAAATTAAGGGCCTCCGAACAAGCTTTCCAACAAGGCATCATATGCCTTAATTGGGCTAAAGATGAGTAATTTAGGCCCATTTAAGTGAAAGAACACGATGGACTGCGCACTGATCCGTGCCAGAGAACTCGGGACCCAATTTAGCCTTGATTTTGGCCTAATTTGACAATTCTTATGAACCTGAAATTGTAGGTCTCTTCCTTATCTTTCTAGGAACAGCAAGATCATCAAAATCCGATATCTGTAGCTCAAGTTATGCTCTGCGCAAGGCAACAAGGTCAGGTTGAGTGAAAAATCCGAAAATTAACAATGTTTAGCAATTAAGCCCAATAATGTAAAAGCAAAAAACAATGATTGCAAAAGTTGTCTAATTTCTACCTCTCTCTGACTTGTTCGGCTGTAAACTGCTATTTATGCTAATTAATCCTGACCTAACCGTAGACCAAATTAAGGGCCTCTGAATAAGTTTTCCAACAAGGTATCATATGCCTTAATTGGGCTTAAGATGAGTATGTTAGGCCCATTTAAGTGAAGGAACATCATGGACTGCGCACTGATCCACGCCAGAGAAATTGGGACCCAATTTAGCCTTGATTTTGGCCTAATTTGATAATTCTTGTGAAACCTGAAATTGTAGGTCTCTTCCTTAACTTTCTTGGAACAGCAAGATCACCAAAATCTGATATATGTAGCTCTAGTTATGCTCTGCGTAAGGCCACAAGGTCAGGATGAGTGAAAAATCCAAAAATTAACAATGTTTTACAATTAAGTCTTATTAAGCCCAATAATGTAAAAACAAAAACAATGATTGTAAAAGTTGTCTAATTTCCGTCTCTCTCTGGCTTGTGCGGCTGTAAACTTCTATTTATGCTTATTAATCCTAACCTAACCCTAGACCAAATTAAGGGCCTCTAAATAAGCTTTAAAACAATGTATCATATGCCTTAATTGGGCTTAAGATGGGTAAGTTAGGCCTATTTAAGTGAAAGAACATCATGGACTGCGCACTGATCCACGCCAGAGAACTTGATCCGCTATTTAGCCATGATTTTGGCCTAATTTGACAATCCTTGTGATACCTGAAATTGTATGTCTCTTCCTTCTATTTCTTGGGACAATAAGATTACCAAAATCCGATATCTGTAGCTCTAGCCATGCTCTGCGCAAGGCAACAAGGTCAAGATGAGTGAAAAATCCGAAAATTAACAATGTTTAGCAATTAAGCCCAATTACGCCCAATAATGTAAAAGCAAAAACAATGATTATAAAAGTTGTCTAAGTTTCGTCTCTCTCTGAATAAGTTTTCCAACAAGGTATCATATGCCTTAATTGGGCTTAAGATGAGTAAGTTAGGCCCATTTAAGTGAAGGAACATCATGGATGGCACACTAATCCACGCCAGAGAAATCAGGACCCAATTTAGCCTTGATTTTGGCCTTATTTGACAATTCTGTGAAACCTGAAATTGTAGGTCTCTTCCTTATATTTCTAGGGACAGCAAGATAACCAAAATCCGATATTTGTAGCTCTAGTTATGCGCTGCGCAAGGCAACAAGGTCAAGATGAGTAAAAAATCCAAAAATTAACAATGTTTAGCAATTAAGCCTAATAATGTAAAAGAAAAAACAATGATTGTAAAGTTGTCTAATTTCCGTCTCTCTCTGGCTTGTGCGGCTGTAAACCGCTATTTCTGCTTATTATTCCTGACCTAACCCTAGACCAAATTAAGGGCCTCTAAATAAGCTTTCCAACAAGGTATCATATGCCTTAATTGGGCTTAAGATGATTAAGTTAGGCCCATTTAAATGAAGGAACATCATGGACTGCGCACTGATCCGCGCCATAGAACTCGGGACCCAATTTAGCCTTTATATTGGCCTAATTTGACAATTCTTATGAAACCTGAAATTGTAGGTCTCTTCCGTATCATTCTAGGGACAGCAAGATCACCAAAATCCGATATCTGTAACTCTAGTTATGCTCTGCGCAAGGCAACAAGGTCAGGATGAGTGAAAAATCCGAAAATTAACAATGTTTAGCAATTGAGCCCAATAATGTAATAGCAAAAACAATGATTGTAAAAGTAGTCTAATTTCTATATATCTCTGGCTTGTGTGGCTGTAAAATGCTATTTATTCTTATTAATCCTGATCTAACCCTAGACCCAATTAAGGGCCTCTGAATAAGGTTTCCAACAAGGTATCATATGCCTTAATTGGGCTTAAGATGAGTAAGTTAGACCTATTTAAGTGAAGGAACATCATGGACTGCGCACCGATCCGCGCTAGAGAAATCGGGACCCAATTTAGCCTTGATTTTGGGCTAATTTGACAATTCTTGTGAAACCTGAAATTGTAGGTCTCTTCCTTAGGGACAGCAAGATCACCAAAATCCGATATTTGTAGCTCTAGTAATGTTCTGCGCAAGGAAACAAGGTCAGGTTGAGTGAAAAATCCGAAAATTAACAATGTTTAGCAATAATGTAAAAGCAAAACAATGATTGTAAAAGTTGTCTAATTTTCATCTCTCTCTGAATAAGCTTTCCAACAAGGTATCATATACCTTAATTGGGCTTAAGATAAGTAAGTGTAGCGACCAAAAAAGGACTAGTTTTTCCCTCTAGGGAGAAAACATGGAGTCGCCACCAACTTTATTTAATTTCGGGGAAGTTGGAAAACCCTTTAAGAAAAAGCTTTGGGTTCGGGAGTCGATTACGTGTAGGGAAGGCATGGAGACTTAACCCCACGGCACCCTAGAACATCCATAAAAATGGTTACCCAAAATTAATTGTGTAGATTATTAGTAACTTGAAAATATTTGTTTTACCCCGAAAATCATTTAAAGGAAAATCATTTTTTATTTTAAGATATTTTGTATTTTTTATCGGCTTTATATTTGTGAAATTTTTTGATTAATCCTAAATGAGGTTGAGCATGGCACGTAAGTCCACAGGGCAACCTCGAAATCTAAAGGGTTGAGCATGACACTTGTCATAGAGCAACCCTAAAATAACATTGACTTAAGTGACCGTATCTTATTTTTATGTAAACAATAGTTTTGCCTTATGAAAATAGAATGAAAATGAAACATTTTAAGTGTTTAGTAACAATATAGCCATGTGAAGTTTACTAGTATATCATGCATTTCAGCATATGACAGCAAACAATGAAATAGAAACCTTACGATACATCATTTCTGAAACAGGCATAAGAACTCATATAGCAAACATCGTACTAACTCGTTCAGTTTCAATATCCATGGATTTTCTTTTCGTCATAAACAAAAATACAGAAAAATAAGAACGTCAAGAGAAACTTATTAATAATATCAACAAAGAGAACAAGGATTACCAAATGAGAGCAGAATAAAAATGATTTTGTTTATTCCCAGTGATAAGATTTCAAGATCGGAGTCTTTACATTCAATCTCACTGGCTCCTTCAGCTCTTCCTTCTTAACCACTCTAATAATAGGGAAGAGAAAAGGAAACTCAGATCTCTAATCTCTTTCTCACAATGAAAACGTTAGATAAAAATCTCTCTCTCTTTTCTTTTTTCTCACAAAGAAAATATCAGATCATAAGTCCCTCTAAGGAAAATGTTCTCCCCCCCCCCCCCCCCTCTTCTCCTCTTTTTCCTTTCCTTTTATAGACGGAGGAGAGGGCTTTTTGCTGCTTCTCCATTGGCTTCAAGGTCGATTTGTACGAAATCCAAGGCTTGGGCGGTTCTGAGCAGCAATAGCGTGCGTTCAAATGGGGGCGGCGTGAGTAATGGAAGGGAGGTGATTTGATGTGAAGGTTGCGTGTTTTAAAAGAGAAGGAGATGGGGGCTTTATCTGATGTGTATGATGGCTTTTAGGGTTAGGAGTGGGGTTGCCAGGTTAAAATGAGGGAGGAGATGAGGAAAAAAAAAAAGGACTAATGGGTAGAGGAGGTGCAAGGGTGGTTCTGAGCAGGAATAGCATGTGTCCAGATGGGGGTGGCGCGAGCAGCAGAAAGGAGGTGATTTGATGTGAAGGTTGCGTGTTTGCAAAGAGAAGGAGATGGGGGGTTTTGTCTGATGTGTATGATGACTTTTTAGGGTTAGGAGTAGGGCTGCTAGGTTAAAACGAGGGAGGAGATGAGGAAGAAGAAGGACCAATGGGTAGAGGAGGAAAAGAGGTCTTGTCTGATATGTAAAGTAGGTAGGAGACGTAACTCAATTTCCTTTCCTTTTTGTTTGTCTTTTTCTCCTTGTTTTCTCCGTCCTTTCTTCATTATCTTCTCCTTCTTATTTCTTTATTCTTTAGTCTCCATCCTGAAAACAAAATTGCAGTGGATGGAGTCTCTTCGTTCAACAGAAACTTAGATATGCAAAAGTAGGTATACACAGGATGGACCTCCTCATCCAGCAGAAATTTAAGCATGCAATGGATGGAACATATTCGTCCAACAGAAAATTAAATGTAATGGACTGGACGCGCTCAAAGGCAAATGCATTGGAATGGACGGGACCACCCCGTCCAACAGTAAGTGCAAAGCAATGGACGGGACCACCCCGTCCAATAGCAAGTGCAAAGCAATGGACGGGACCACCCCGTCCAACAGCCAGTGCAATGGACTGGATTGGACCACGTCCAACAGCAAGTGCAAAGCAATGGACGGGACCACCCCGTCCAACAGCAAGTGCAAAGCAATGGACGGGACCACCCCGTCCAACAGTAAGTGCAATGGACTGGACTGGACCGCGTCCAACAACAAGTGCAAAGCAACGGACGGGACCACCCCATCCAACAGCAAGTGCAAAGCAATGGACGGGACCACCCCGTCCAGCAGTAAGTGTAATGGACTGGACTGGACCGCGTCCAACAACAAGTCCAAAGCAATGGATTGGACTGGACCGCGTCCCACAACAAGTCTTATGCAATGGACGGGACCACCCCGTCCTAAAGCAATGGACGGGACCACCCCGTCCAACAGCAAGCGCAATGGACTGGATTGGACCACATCCAACAACAAGTCCAATGCAATGGACTGGCCTGGACCGCGTCCAACAACAAGTGCAACGGACTGGACTTCGTCCAACAGCGAGTCCAATGCAATGGACGGGACCAATCCATCCAACAGCAAGTTAATTATGAGCCCCCTCCTTTCTTTATTATTTTCTTTTTCTTCTTTCTCTCTCCACTATTATTATAAGTCTCCTTGAAGCACAAAATCATGAGAATTAGAATAAAATGTGGACAAAAATGGGTGTTCACAGTTGCCCCTCGTTACTTGTTGCATACTAGAAGACATGATTAGTTGTGACTTTTCATTTATTGTAGTAATGAACAAGTGAAGAAAAATGAACACATATTTTGTCCGAACACGAGGACCTTTGAAGAAAACATTATAGTTTGAAAATAAAATTGCAGTGGACGGAACTTCTTCGTCCAACAGGAGAATAAATATGCAGTGAGCCTTAGAACTCGAAAATAAGCATGCAATGGACGGAACCTCTTCGTCCAACAGTAAATAAACATGCAATGGACGGAACCTCCTCGTCCAACAGAAAATAAACATGCAATGGACGGAACCTCTTCATCCAACAGAAAATTAAATGCAATGGACGGAACCTCCTCGTCTAACAGAAAGTAAACATGCAATGGACGGAACCTCTTCGTCCAACAGAAAATTAAATGCAATGGACGGAACCTCCTCGTCCAACAGAAAATAAACATGCAATGGACGGAACCTCTTCATCCAACAGCAAATTAAACATGCAATGAGCCTTAGAGCTCGAAAATAAGGGTGCGGTGGGCCTCAGAGCTCAAAAATAAAATTACAGTGAGCCTTAGAGCTCGAGAATAAAATTGCAGCGAGCCTTAGAGCTCGAAAATAAAATTTTAGTGAGCCTTAGAGATCGAGAATAAAATTGCGGTGAGCCTTAGAGCTCGAAAATAAGCTTGCAATGAGCCTTAGAGCTCGAGAATAAAAATGCATTGAGTCTCAGAGCTCGAAAATGAACTTTCAATGAGCCTTAGAGCTCGAGAATAAAGACGCGGTGAACCTCAGAGCTCGAAAATAAAATTGCAGTGAGCCCCAGAGCTCGAAAATACTCAACGAGTAATCTGAAACAAATGAGAATCCTTTCCTTTTGAGGATAGCGGAACCAAATGCTCCATGGAAAAACTTCCACCAACCAAACCCTTGTTCACCGGCTACTCTGGGACGAGGCATCACTCATTCTTTTAACAACATTGGTCACCCAAGAATCTAATAAACTCTGGATGTTATGTTTGTCCTCCCAAGCTTATTTGCATCATTCTTTTATCATCCAGTGCATGCTACCTCTTCCATTGAATTTGAAGTATTGAGTCCTTTTGGTTCAAACCATTCATTGGAGCTACCATTTAGAATTATCAAATCATACCATTAAACTTATATTTACTTTTATTGAGACAAGACCATAGTGATTGAACATGAGAATGAACACGACAGGGGAGTGTGAGAGAAAAGCATGTTGCCTTAATACAAGAATTTAGTTTGTTAAGAGACAATCAATGAGAACAAAATTACAACAGGGATCGTGAAGATTAAAAAAAACAAAGATAAACAAAGAAAATTACGAAAATCACATAAAATTTGCCCCAGTGTTGGTCCTTTGATTTTCATTTAATTGATTCCCCTCAGCCTTTTGATGACACAGATCTTGGCTTCTGTTTCTGATTCCTTAAACACACCTTCTTCGATCATTCCTTGACAAATTTGCCCCAGTATACTCAGTCGGATAAAATTGCTTCAGTGTGGTGAGTGCTTGCAAAAGTGTTGGACCATATCCTCCTCCTAGGCTGCCTATGCAGGTTTTCAGCCTAGGGTTTCTTTGCCCTAACTTTTGCCTAGGTTGCCCTTTCGAGTTTTCCACCTAGCGGGCCTTTGATTTTCCTTTGTTTTTATTGTGTTTTGCCCTAACTTTTGCCTAGGTTGCCCTTTCGGGTTTTCAACCTAGCGGGCCTTTTCTTTTCTTTTGTTTTCATTGTGTTTTGCCCTAACTTTTGCCTAGACTGCCCTTTTGGGTTTTCAACCTAGCGGGCCTTTAAGCGTAGAACTTTTTCACAACATCAGAGTTTACTGGCCTTGGCGACTCTTCCCCGTCCATGTTTTGCAGAATCAAAGCACCTCTCGAGAATGCTTGTTTGACAATATAAGGGCCTTCATAATTTGGTGTCCATTTTCCTCGGGCATCGTCCTGACTAGGGAGGATTTTATTTAAAACCAGGACTCCCGCGCAAAATTCTCTAGGATGAACCTTTTTATTGAAAGCTCTTGCCATTCTGTTTTGATACAATTGCTCGTGACAGATAGCTGCCAGCCTTTTCTCTTCTATCATGTTCAAATGCTCATATCGAGTTTCCACGCACTCATATTCTTCTAAATCTACTTCCATCAAGACTCTTAGCGAAGGGAGTTCTACTTCGATAGGTGAGACAGCCTCCATCCCGTACACCAGAGAGAAAGGGGTTGCCCCAGTGCTTGATCGTATGTTAGTCCGATAAGCATGTAGAGCATATGGCAGCATTTCGTGCCAGTCCTTATAGTTTACAACCATCTTGGCAACGATCTTCTTGACATTTTTATTTGCTGCTTCAACTGCACCATTCATTTGAGGCCTATAAGGAGCCGAATTGTGGTGTTTGATTTTGAAACAATCGCAAAACTTTTGAATCTCGGTACCATTAAGATTAGCAGCATTATCTGTGATTATCCTCTCTGGGATCTCGTATCTACAGACGATGTCCTTCTTGAGGAATTTAAGAAACACCCTTTGAGTTATGATGGCATATGAAAAAGCTTCTACCCATTTAGTGAAATAGTCTATCTCCACCAAAATGAAACGATGACCATTGGAAGCCTTGGGATTAATGGGACCGATGACATCTATTCCCCACATCGAAAAAGGCCATGGGGATGCTAAACTGTGCAGTGGAAACGCAGGTGCATTAACCTGGTCTGCATGCATCTGGCATTTTTGGCATTTACAAACATGCTCCATACAATCTGACTCCATAGTAGACCAATAATAACCACTTCTCAAGATCTTCCTAGCCATCATATGACCATTGGCATGAGTCCCACAGATTCCTTCATGAACTTCGATCATGATCAATTTAGCTTCGCGAGCATCCACACATCTGAGTAGGGTACCATCATATCCTCTTTTATACAAGACTTCCTTGTTTAAGAAAAAGGTCATAGCCAGTCTTCGGATGGTCTTTTTATTTACTTTGCTCTCCTCTACCGGGTATTCCTTGTTCTGAATATATTGCTTGATATCATGATACCAAGGCTTACCATCAGGTTCTCCTTCCACATGAGCACAGTACGCCGGTTCATCTTGCACTCTAATTTGGATGGGTTGGACATTGATATGGATATCCAGCTTGGTCATGGCAGCTAGTGTGGCTAAAGCATCAGTAAATTGATTCTTGTCTCGACTTAAATGCGATAAAGTAATCTCGTCGAACTTTGCAATCAACTGAGTCAAGTATTTCTGATACGGAATCAACTTGGAGTCTTTGGTCTGCCATTCACCATTGACTTGGTAAATGATTAAAGCTGAATCCCCGAAGACTTTCAACTGCTTTATAGCCAGTTCAGGTGCCATTTGCAATCCACCAGCACATGCCTCGTATTCTGTAATATTATCTGTACATTTGAATTTCAGTTTTACGGTCATCGGGTACTGCTTGCCATTTGGTGAGATAACCACTGCCCCTATGTCGTTGCCATGCATATTGACTGCTCCATCAAAATACATTTTCCACACATCTTCCTGTTCCTCATCTTCCTCGAGGGACATTATCTCTCCATCTGGGAACTCGGAATTGACAGGCCATCCATCCTCAAGAGGATTCTCTGCTAAATGGTCAGCAATCACACTTCCTTTGATGGACTTTTGAGTCACATATTTGATGTCAAATTCTGACTATATCACTTGCCACTTTGAAACCCTTAAGGAGATATGAGGACTTTCGAAGATATACTTCAAAGGATCCATTTGAGAAATTAGCCAAGTGGTGTGATAGAACATGTATTGTCTGAGTCTTCTGGAGGTCCATACTAATGCACAACAAGTCTCCTTGATTTCCATATAACGAGCCTCACAGGCGTTAAACTTCTTACTCAGATAGTAAGTTGCCTGCTCCTTCCTTCCAGATTCATCTTGTTGTCCCAGCATTGCCCCCATTGAGGTTGGGAGTATGGTGAGATAGAGTAACAATGGACGTCCTTGGGTAGGTGGTACCAATACCGGGGGATTCAATAGATATGCCTTTATATTATCAAAGGCTTCTTGACAATCATCATCCCATCTTCCTGGATTATTCTTCCTGAGGAGTTTGAAGATTGGCTCGCATGTGCTAGTCAGATTTGCAATGAAGCGCGCAATATAGTTCAATCTTCCAAGAAAACCCCTTACTTCTCGCTCGCTCTTAGGTGCTAGCATGTCACGTATTGCTTCTACCTTGTTAGGGTCCATCTTTATTCCTTCTCTATTGACAACAAAGCCAAGTAAATTCCCCGCGGATACACCAAAAGTACATTTTGTAGGGTTGAGGCGCAACTTGTACTTTCTTAGCCGCTCGAACAACTTTCTCAAAACTGCCACATGGCTTTCTCCTTCCTTGGACTTAGCCACTATATCATCAACATATACCTCTACCTCCTTATGCATCATATCATGGAACAATGCTACCATAGCACGTTGGTAAGTGGCCCCAGCATTTTTTAATCCAAAAGGCATCACTTTGTAACAAAAAGTTCCCCAAGGAGTGATAAAAGTTGTCTTTTCTTTATCGTCATTGTCCATGAGGATCTGATTGTACCCAGAATACCCGTCCATGAAAGAAAACCTGTGACTTCTGGCTGTGCTGTCTACAAGGACATCAATATGAGGTAGGGGGAAATCATCCTTTCGACTGGCTTTATTCAGGTCTCGGTAGTCCACGCACATTCTGACCCTCCCATCCTTCTTTGGTACTGGAACAATATTAGCTACCTATTCCAGGTGTCTAGCTACTTCCAGAAAGTCAACCTCCAACTGCTTGGTCATATCCTCCTTGATCTTCAGTGACATCTCAGGATGCATTCTCCTTAACTTTTGCTTCTTTGGAACCGCATCTGGGTATAAGGGAATTTTATGCGATTCTATCTCAGGATATAAACCTAGCATATCTCTGTAGGACTATGCAAAAACATCAAGATACTCTTTGAATAGTGCAACCATTTCTTCACGCTCCGGGTTATCCTCTATTTTCAACTCCTTCATATCTTCATCGGTTCCCATATTGACCACTTCTGCAACCTCGTCATTCGAGCTAATCCCTTCCTCTGACCGTTTCACCACTTTTATGAATTCTTCAATGTCTTCTTCTTCCTCATCGGATTCAAGATTGTATTCATCAGCGGCCGCAAGGGAATCAATAAATGAGCTTTCAAAGTTCCTCTCTTGAGGTAAATCTTTAGTGGAAGAAGTATTCCTGGAAGAAAAAGTCGGGAATAGGAGAAGTATAGGCAAGAGTCTTATTTGTGACAGAAAAGCTTAAAATAAATAAATGAAAAAGAGAGAGAAAAGAAACGATGGAATCAAAAGGAAAACACCAAACAAAGTGTTACATTTTCATTCATGTCTCAAAGAAAATAAACATCAGTTCACAAATAGTACAATAGGATAATTACTTCATGGAAATAACGTCAACAAACGGTTCAGATTTCCAATTGTTAAGAACTTCATTGCTAGAAGGGAAATAGATGGCATGGTTCTTGTCTTGTTCCTCTTCAAGTGTGCTGATAGTGAAGTGAGGGGAGAATGATTTTTCGGGACTGATAACTTCAGCAGCTACTGGGAAAGTCTGTCAGAAGGGGAAGATACTTTCTCTCACCATCTTCTCCTCCTTTGTTCTCAGGAGTCATGAATTTCATCCTTTATGTCAAGTAGGGTTGATACCCCAACCCGTGCCTTCCCTCTCTTATAGCGGCTTCAATTGGCTGAGAGATCCCTTGCAGCTGAGGCCCCATGCCTTTTCCTCTTTGATACCCATTCTTTTCCACGATGCGGACTACTACTTCATTCACATTCTTCATTGGGGGCTCTCTTTTCTTGTTCTCTGGCTTCAAGACCTCAAAACTACGCAGCGAGTCATCTTCCGACTGCTCTGTGCTTTCTACATAAGGTACTGTGGTGGGCTTTGTCAGCATGACTTCCTCTTCACCACGGACTGTAATAACGGATCCATCTTGGATATACTTCAAACACTGACGCAGAGTCGATGGGACTACTCCTGCTTCATGAATCCAAGGCCTCCCCAGAAGCATAGTGTAAGCTGGTTGGATTTTCATGACCTGAAAGAGGACAGAAAAACAACTAGGCCCTATTTCAAGGGACAGAGTTATCTCTCCTAAGATTCCTCTTGCTGTCCCATCAAAGGCTCGTACAATCATTTCTTGTGGTGTCAAATCCGCCACTCTTATATTTAACTGCTTAAGGGTGGACATCAGAACCAAATTCAACGCCGAACCACCATCTACAAGCACATGTGCAATCACAAACTCCTTACACTTTAGGGTGATGTGTAAGGCTTTGGTGCTACTGCGGGATTTCGAGGCCACTTCATCTTCCGAGAGTGTAATCATGTTGACATGCCTGATTGGGTCCACCATATTTACCATATTTTCCGGAGTGACGTCAGGTTTGACATACGCTTCATTCAACACCTTCAACAATGCCTTGCGATGCAACTATGATGTCAAAACAAGCGACAAAAGAGATATCCTTGCCGGAGTTTTCTTCAACTATTCTACCACATCATATTCACTTTGCTTCATAATTTTCAGAAACTCTTCTTCTTCTTTCCCTTTTCCTTCAACCGTAGTTTCTTCTTCTCTGGATTCCTTCATCATTTTCTCTTCAGCAGGGGTGTAGCATCGCCCACTTCTTGTAATGCCTCCAATTCTCACAATATTAGTAACTTGGGTTTTCGAGGTCTCCCCCGTAGCTCCAGTTAGTTCAACTTTCTGTTCATAATTCCATGGTACAGCATGTGTATCAACATAAGCAAAAGGAGTTGGCTTGCTCATCCTCACGATGACTCTTCCGGGGTCTGACGGTTTGTTCATGGGTGGTACTCGGAGTACAACTTTTTCAACTATATTGACTTCCTTGGCAACACCTCGTCTGGCTTGAATTACCCCCAAGGTGAGTAACTTCTGAAACTGGACTTTGAAATCCCAACAAGTTTCGATGTTGTGCCCCACTTGCCCATAATGATAGTCACACCTTAGATCTTTGGCGTACCCCATTTCTTCTCTTGGGATTCTTACTGGTGCAACAATTTTGTACCCCACCTTCTTCAGTTCTTCGAAAATCTTCTGCATTGGCACTCGTAGTTCCAGCACTTTCCTGATTGGGGACCCTGCTTCCTCCAAATTGTTTACTCGATTTCCATCATTATGATTCGGGATTGGATTCTTAACGATATTAGGCCCGACCTCTTATTCGAACCCTAACCACCCACAAGCAATCAACTTTCTCACTACTGTCTTAAAGGCTTCGCAATCCTCAATAGAATGCCCTGTGACATCCATGTGATACTTGCAAGTCTGATTTGGATTGTACCAAGCAGGAAATGGTGGTTCTAAGGGACGTACAGGGTTTCCTGCAATCAAGTGGCGGTCAAACAATTTTTGGAATATATCTGAATTAGAGATGGGCAATTTCGGGAAGGGTGGCATATTTGGACTTTGGAAACATCCTTGGTTTGGGAAATTTGGGTGAGGCGAAGGGTAGTTTGGACGGTTTTGTGGGGGTGCAGACGGGTAACAGGTGTATGATGGGCGGGCAAGGTATATGGTTGGGGGGAGGAATATTGCTGATCTGGTTTTGTGGGTAAGTGTTGGTTTGTGAGGATGGGAAAAGCGGGGTTTGTGCCTGGTATGGGATATGTTGGTTAGTGTTATAGGGTGCTTGGTACTTCTGATTAAAACTCCGTTGGTGTTGTACATAACTCGCCTCAACTTCCTTCTTCTTTGGTTGAAATCCCTTCCGGGGTGCACTCCCTTCACCATCATTCATGGGGAACTTTCCTGCTCTTGCCAAAAATTCGATCCTTTCACCGGCGGCGATCAAGTCAGAGAAGTCTTTGTAGGTAACCCCTTCCATGGCCCCTATAAAAGGTGATCCGAGGGTTCCTAAAAAGTACGAGCACATTTGAGATAAAGTCAACGGGGGCTGGACTTGTGCAGTCAAACTCCTCCATCTTTGGGCATATTGTTGGTGTAAGCCCTAGAGACCAGTGTATTTCTTAGACTTACATTTGTATCTTGCCATTATATATATATATATATATATATATATATATATATATATATATATGATATGAGGCATTCCAGTTTATTGTGATACTTGTTTAAACATAATAAAGTCCTTAGAATAGAAATTTCAGTTTAATAGAATATCAACTACATGACTTGATCGTGAGACATTATTGAACAGTGAAATCCTATTCTTAAATATCCGTAGTCAAGTATTTTATTAATAAGGACAATAATAATACATTGAGCCTATTATGTGTACAGACTGATGACCATATCTCACGGGTCATGGATATGAGATATCGAGTCGCCACATAGGTACACATTTGATTAATGATGTACTGGATTGACCCACCATGAGAACACTACATGGAGCGTTATGTGAGTGTCATAAGTAGTTCTCATAGTGACAATGGTGTATGCAATCCTTCGACCTGAAATCGCTAAGATCCCTACATGAGGAGTCATGTGCTTTAATATCGTCAAACGTCATCTGTAATAGGATGATTATAAAGACGGTCATTGGGCATACCACGAGCCATGCAGAGGGATGTGAGTGACCTAGATGGAATTTGTCCCTCCTACATAACAGGAGTAATATCTGTGGGTCCCCTGATAGAGTGAGACCGTAAAATGCATGGCCGTGCTGAAATGAGTCGATATGAGATATTGACCTCATTTGTTGTTAAGTCTACTCGGGTATCAGGGAACATGATATTGAATCATACAAGGGTGACATATTCTATGTCTTGTGTTCAATATAGATATATGGACAAAGGGATAATAATGCACATGAATATTTGTCACAGAAAGGTTTCGTCAAATCACTGACTTTCTCACTACTTAGGTGGCAGTGATGTATTGCTAGATACCGCTCACTGTTTGTAATATTAAATGGGATTTAATATTACTACTAACGTTTTGGGAACCTATAGGGTCACACACATAAGAGCGGACCAAAAGAAGCATTAAAAGGAGAGTTGGACTCTTCTATTGGGCCTAGCGCATAGTACATGGGGCTTAGGACAAACGTTGCTCACTAACTCACTTACGGAGGTGCTACTATAAGTAGACAACTTAAGCTATTGTGCGTACACGATTTTTACCCTAGCCGCACATAGAGAGTGACAGTGAGCAGCAGGTCTCGGTTTTCGAAGCTAGCACTGCGAGGCAGAGACGCTTCGTGTTCGTGATGTTGGACGTTCACGGGATCTGCTCGTGTGGATACCTTAGAGACATCGTTCGTGCGGTGTTCGTGATAGATGATTTCAATCAATTGTCATCGCTTCAAGAGGTAAATCTTCTAACCATGAATCATGACCATTCGCAAGGATCCTTCGATGGGAATTTTTTTTCCGCTGCGTTATTTTTGTTTTATACGCAAATTCCCAACAGTGGTATCAGAGCCGCTTGCGAAACCATGATTCTGTTACATGGTTTACCTGTTATGTATGATAACATGTTAATAATGTGAATCATTTTTCTGAAAATTGTTTTTTGAAAATCGCTTGCATCCGTTTTTGCGAAACCTTGTTTCTGTAATTTTCGTATGTATATGATATATGCGTCTATAGCATGTTTATGTATATATATGCGATGTGTACATTGGTTCTGGAATCCTTATTATGTTCTGCGATGGCGTCAAGTGTTGATGTTGAACATGATCGGTTTCAGTTCTCTGTTGGCGGCGTTAAAGGGTGTCAGACATGAAAAGTTCATGTTCTTGCGGCTGAGGTTCCAAGGGTTGAAACCCTAGCCGCCGTTCCTTGCAGCGTGAAGTGTTCACTGGCCTTGCGGTTTTAGGGTTGAGAGGTTGAAGCCCTAGCCGCCAAGGAAGCGGGAACCCCGTGCTACCTCTGCGTAGTGTGTTATTTAGAAATTCAACTTTTGAAATTTTTATGTCACCATTTAATAACAACATCAATTACAATAAATGTGATTTATAGTAACATCAATTACAATAAATGTGATTTATAGTAACATCAATTACAATAAATGTGATTTATTATATATATATGTTATGTTTTCAAAATTCAGATTTTGAAATCTCTAATTAATAATAATAATAACAATAATTGTGTATTATTATTGGTTGTTACTATTTATTTGGTAATGTATGGTGAATGGTTATGGCATTAGTCCTTTAATCTTTTGGTTTATATTTTGAAATACGGCCTGCGTACCGTGCCTTTCTCTTATATTCCATATGTATATTCTTTTCTCATCTCACTCCCCTCATATGTAAAATGAGGTTTCTGTTTCTGTAATGTAATGATGGAGACAAGAAGACGTTATCCTGTGGGAGATCATGCTTGGAGAAGCCTGGACGCTCCTAGGTTTCAGTTTAGATTCTCTCATTGACTTGGGAGAATCAATGCGTTAGGGGCCATAACCATATCACATTTATTTGCCTTATATATGTATGAGATGCATGTATGTATATAGTATGTTAAAAGGGGTTTAACTAATATATGTATGAGATGCATGTATGTAAATAGTAAGTTAAAGAGTTTAACAAATGATGAGATCAAATTTTAATCAAATCCCTCAAAAGGAAATATTAAGTCACATTTAAAGGCCTTCCAATGCATGGCACTCGTCAAGACTATGATCGATTAAGTGTGGGTCCGCCAAAGCGGGGTACCTTTATCTATAATAGTAAGACGCGATGGGACAAATGTAATGTTCAACTGTTATCCATTGGGTCTGACTTAACTAAGACAACTTCAATAGGATTGAAAGGCTTAGAGGATTAAAAGTTGGGCTTTAGTCCATGTGATGGATTAGAATAAGAGTTATTCACCCAACTGTCCAAGAGTTGCATGAGATGCAATCGGAAAGTGTTTCCTACCTATATAACCGAATTTTGAGTGATCAGTCAAAGCTGACTTAAAGCTAGGTGAAACATGGATCTTGGCCCACTAGAAAATCTTCCAACAGGATTTTCCGAATCAATGATGAGGGTCATTGTTTTGAGTAAAATAGTGGGAGGCGTATTTAATTAAAGACCTTATTAAATAACTTCATGGCATGATACTTATATTTTGCATATTTATCTCTGTAGATTATCATGGCATCAAACACATCAAGTAACCTGTCATTGCGATCCATCCTTGAGAAGGACAGACTATCCGAAACAAATTTTCTGGACTGGTACAGAAACTTGAGGATTGTCCTCAAACATGAGAAAAAGCTGTATGTTCTTGAGGAGCCTATTCCTGAGGAGCCACCGGCTTCAAGTGCTCCTAGGGCTGACAGGGATGTTTATAAGAAGCATCAGGATGACGCCTTAGACGTCGGCTGTCTTATGCTTGCTACCATGACCTCTGAGCTGCAAAAGCAACATGAGACCATGGAGGCGTACGATATGATCGTGCACCTCAAGCTGCTCTACCAAGAGAAAGCAAGGCATGAGCGGTTCGAAGTTTCCAGAGCCCTTTTCCAGTGTAAATTGGCAGAAGGAAGCCCTGTGAGTCCTCATGTACTCCAGATGATCGGGTACATTGAGAATATCGAGAGACTGGGATTTCCTTTAGGCCAAGAGTTGGCCACCGACTTAGTTCTGCAATTGTTGCCTGAGAGCTATAGTCAGTTTGTCATGAACTATAATATGAATGATCTTGACAAACCTTTGCCAGAATTGTTGAGCATGTTGAGAACTGCTGAACAAAATATTAACAAAGGAAAGGGGAAGGCCATTTTGATGGTCCAGGCTGGAAATAGCAAGAAGCATCCCAAGAAGCCCACGCACAAACAAAAGGGCAAGGGCAAGGGCAAGGGAAAGGCCATCAACAAGATCAAGCCCAGTGCTTCTGGCTTGAAGCCTGTGGGTGGTGTGGCTAAGGAAGGAAATTGCTTCCATTGTGGTCGGACCGGACATTGGAAGAGGAACTGCCCAAAATACCTGGAAGAAATCAAGAAGAAGAAGGGAAGTGAGACTTCCACTTCAGGTGTGTTTGTTATAGAAGTCAATTTATCTACTTCTGCATCATGGGTATTAGATACTGGATGTGGTTCTCACATTTGTACAAATGTGCAGGATCTAAACAGGAGTAGACCATTGGCAAAGGGCGAAGTTGACCTACGAGTTGGAAATGGAGCAAAGGTTGCTGCTTTAGCTGTAGGGACTTATGTATTGACTTTGCCCACTGGGCTTACTCTTCAGTTAGAGAACTGTTATTTTGTGCCTGCAATTAGCAGGAATATCATTTCCGTTTCTTGTTTGGACAAGATTGGTTTTTCTTTTATAATAAAGAACAAAAGTTGTTCTGTTTATTTGGATGATATTTTCTCTGCTAGTGCACACATGAGTAATGGGCTTTATGTCCTTGATCTTGAAATGCCCATCTATAACATAAATACTAAGAGGTTCAAACCAAATGAGTTGAACCCTTCTTATCTTTGGCATTGTCGTTTAGGCCATATAAATGAGAAGCGCATTTCGAAGCTCCATAAAGATGGACTCTTGGACTCATTTGATTATGAATCGTATGAGATATGTGAGTCTTGTTTATTGGGAAAGTTGACTAAAGCTCCATTCACCGGAAAAGGTGAAAGAGCTAACGATCTTTTGGGTCTTATACATAGCGATGTATGCGGACCCCTAAACACATTAGCTAGAGGTGGTTTTCAGTACTTCATCACATTCACTGATGATTTCAGTAGATATGGATTTGTGTATCTTATGAAACATAAATTGGAATCCTTTGAAAAGTTCAAGGAATTAAAAAATGAGGTACAAAACTAACTTGGTAAAAATATTAAAACTCTTCGATCAGATCGAGGTGGTGAATATTTGAGCCTAGAGTTTGATGATCATCTGAGAGAGTGTGGAATTTCATCTCAACTCACTCCACCTGGAACACCACAATGGAATGGTGTTTCTGAGAGGAGAAATCGAACCTTGTTGGACATGGTTCGGTCTATGATGAGTCATTCAAACCTTCCAAACTCTTTCTGGGGACATGCTCTATTAACAACAGCTTTTACACTTAACCGTGTTCCATCCAAAGCGGTAGAAAAGACACCATATGAGATATGGACTGGTAGACGACCCAGCATGTCTTTTATGAAGATTTGGGGTTGTGAAGCATACGTAAAACGTCAAGTTTCTAATAAGCTTGATCCCAAATCTGATAAATGCTTCTTTGTGGGGTATCCTAAAGAAACCAAGGGGTACTATTTCTATAATCCTTCCGAAGGCAAAGTGTTTGTCGCACGGACTGGTGTATTCCTAGAAAAGGAGTTTATCTCCATAGGAACCAGTGGGAGGAAGATAGAACTTGAAGAAATTCAAGAATCACAGAGTAGTGACCTACCATTGGTGGAACAGGAGCAACCTTCACAAAATGTTGTGGAGGAACAACCTGCTCCAGTAGCACAAGACCAGCGTAGGTCTAACAGGATACGTCACCAGGCTGAGAGATATGGATTTCTCATGACTCCACAAGGTAATGTATTGCTCATGGATCAAGATGAGCCTGTGACCTACCAGGAGGCCATCACTGGCCCAGAATCTGAGAAGTGGCTTGAGGCCATGAAATCTGAGATGGATTCCATGTACACCAACCAGGTATGGACCTTGGTAGAGCCACTTGAAGAGGTGAAACCCATAGGGTGCAAGTGGGTTTTCAAAAAGAAAACTGACATGGATGGTAAGGTACACACCTTTAAGGCGCGATTGGTTACCTTTAAGGTGTGTACCTTACCATCCAGCATCCGCAATTGGATCTATCATGTATGCCATGTTATGTACTCGACCAGATGTATCGTATGCTTTAAGCATAACGAGCAGGTACCAGTCTGATCCCGGTGAAAGTCACTGGCCTGCTGTCAAGAACATCCTTAAGTACTTGAGAAGAACTAAGGATTCGTTCTTGGTTTATGGAGGCGAGGAAGAGCTTGCTGTAAAAGGTTACACCGATGCTAGCTTCCAAACCGATAAGGATGATTCCAGATCGCAATCTGGTTATGTGTTCTGCCTGAATGGCGGGGCGGTGAGCTGGAAGAGTTCAAAGCAAGAGACAGTCGCCGATTCTACTACAGAGGCTGAGTATATTGCCGCCTCCAATGCAGCAAAGGAGGCTGTTTGGATCAGGAAGTTCATTGCTGAGCTTGGTACAGTTCCTAGTATAATGGACCCCATTGATCTCTATTGTGATAACAATGGGGCCATTGCACAAGCTAAGGAACCTAGATCTCATCAATGATCCAAACATATACTTAGACGCTAACATATCATTCGATAGATTATCGATAGAGGAGATGTGAAAATATGCAAAGTACCAACACTTGATAACGTTGCTGACCCACTTACGAAACCTCTTGCTCAACAGAAGCACGAAGGTCACACTAGATTGATGGGCATTAGATTTATGCCTCATTGGCTCTAGTGCTAGTGGGAGATTGTTGGTGTAAGCCCTAGAGACCAGTGTATTTATTAGACTTACATTTGTATCTTGCCATTATATATATATGATATGAGGCATTCCAGTTTATTGTGTTACTTGTTTAAACATAATAAAGTCCTTAGAATAGAAATTTCAATTTAATAGAATATAAAGTACATGACTTGATCGTGAGACACTATTGAACAATGAAATCCTATTCTTAAATATCCGTAGTCAAGTATTTTATTAATAAGGACAATAATAATACATTGAGACTATTATGTGTACAGACTGATGACCATATCTCACGGGTCATGGATATGAGATATCGAGTCGCCACATAGGTACACATTTGATTAATGATGTACTGGATTGACCCACCATGAGAACACTACATGGAGCGTTATGTGAGTGTCATAAGTAGTTCTCATAGTGACAATGGTGTATGCAATCCTTCGACCTGAAATCGCTACGATCCCTACATGAGGAGTCGTGTGCTTTAATATCGTCAAACGTCATCTGTAATAGGAGATTATAAAGACGGTCATTGGGCATACCACGAGCCATGTAGAGGGATGTGAGTGACCTAGATGGAATTTGTCCCTCCTACATAACAGGAGTAATATCTGTGGGCCCCCTGATAGAGTGAGACTGTAAAATGCATGGCCGTGCTGAAATGAGCCAATATGAGATACTGACCTCATTTGTTGTTAAGTCTACTCGGGTATCAGGGAACATGATATTGAACCATACAAGGGTGACACATTCTATGTCTTGTGTTCAATATAGATATATGGACAAAGGGATAATAATGCACATGAATATTTGTCACAGAAAGGTTTCGTCAAATCACTGATTTTCTCACTACTTAGGTGGCAGTGATGTTTTGCTAGATACCGCTCACTGTTTGTAATATTAAATGGGATTTAATATTACTACTAACGTTTTGGGAACCTATAGGGTCACACACATAAGAGCGGACCAAAAGAAGCATTAAAAGGAGAGTTGGACTCTTCTATTGGGCCTAGCGCATAGTACATGGGGCTTAGGACAAACGTTGCTCACTAACTCACTTAAGGAGGTGCTACTATAAGTAGACCACTTAAGCTATTGTGCCTACACGGTTTTTACCCTAGCCGCACATAGAGAGTGACAGTGAGCAGCAGGTCTCGGTTTTCGAAGCTAGCACTGCGAGGCAGAGACGCTTCGTGTTTGTGACGTTGGACGTTCACGGGATCTGCTCGTGTGGATACCTTAGAGACATTGTTCGTGCGGTGTTCGTGATAGACGATTTCAATTAATTGTCATCGCTTCAAGAGGTAAATCTTCTAACCATGAATCATGACCATTCGCAAGGATCCTTTGATGGGAATTTTTTTTCCGCTGCGTTATTTTTGTTTTATACGCAAATTCCCAACACATATTACTTGAAGGGCTCCTCACTTTTTTTCTGCATTGTAGTTAATTGTTCACGACTCGGGGCTGCATCCAGGTTGAACTTGTATTGGTCCACGAATAAGTCAGCCGGTTCCGTCCATCGCGAGATCTTGGAATGGTCCAATTGGAGGTACTATTCTAAGGCGAGGCCAGTCAAACTTTCTTGGAAAAAGCTGATAAGGAATTTGTCATCCTTGGACCAGATGGCCATCTTGGTTGCATAACTAATGAGGTGAAATCATGGGTTCCCACCTCCATCATATTTGGAAAAATCAGGAATCTTGAATTCCTTGGGGATCACGACATCTGTGGTGGGACAGAGTTCTTCTATCTGGAGAGGGCCGTAGGCACTCGGACCTTTTATAGCTTTTATCTGTTCTTCCATTCTCTCCATCCATTCATCTCTCATCTTATCCTTACTAGCCTGGACTCCCGATGACTGACTGTGAGTAGATACATGTGGTTGCTCCCATGCTGGTGCGGTATAGCCTGGGACTTCATGATAGGAGTTTTCAAAAGGGGGATATCCTTCTCCAATTGGAAGTGTTATTGGTGCCGTGTGATGTGTCTGGTCGGGGCCAGATACTCCCTGAATGAGACCCGTGCTAATGCTTGAAAACATTGGTGCTGTCACCACAGAAGAAATATGTTGCCTACCTGGTTCAACTGTATCTCTGTTCGCACTAAGAATCCTGAGAGATTTCCTCATTTCCTGTAATATGGCTTCTAATCTTGCTTGGGTTTCAGTCATCTCACTTATTCTTCCCCCCACTTCATCTATCTCTGAACTTAAGTTTCTTCCTTCCTCCGACGCATTGGCAGCCATCCTGGTCCGAGATCTGGTATCGTAAACTCGGGTTTGGTTGGTGTTACCTTTCCTAGGTCGCGCAATGGTTCCTGAATCCTCTGAAGGATGGGGCTCTGTAAAGCATTAAAAAAAAACTCATTAGTCAATCCAAAAATTTGTGTGTGCGTATGTATGCATGTGCAAGTTAATATCCTTTGTTCCATTACGAGAGTACTCTTAGGAAGACTGTCATATACACCTATAGCAAGAAATCACATCCTGCAATCAAATCTAGTGGTATGGTTCCTTCTAGTTTGAATGCAGTTGGTGTCAAGTCCAAGGGAGAATCTAGTCCTCGATAGACCGCACCCGTAATAGCAACGTCCTTATTTTTACACAGAAAACTCGTCGTTTTTAGGGTAAAAATACAGTTGATGACGTATCTAAGGGAGAATGCACTCCTCGATAGATATCATCTAAAAATGCTCGACAGACAAATATGAAAACTTTCATTTCATTATAAATATTCCAATACAAATCATGAGTCTTTGACCAAAATAAAAGAAGTACATTGATGGTTTCCATCCTTCTCCAAGGCCTACAAAGTTCTATGTTAAGAGCCTCATCTTATTTTTCCTGAACCCTCTGGCAAGTTTCCCAAAATGATTGAAGAACTCGGCCACCTTCGGTGGTAGCTGAAGGAAATGGTTCATACGAATGTGGACGGATGCCTCTTCAAATCGCTCCACCAACTGGGAAGTGTGATAATGGATCTTATTCATCACGTCCTCGTATTTTCTCTTCCATTCTTCCTTTTCATTCATTACATCCTCCACCACTAATTTCCATCCCTTTACCCATTCTGCGTGACGTTCAGCTTCAACCCTTTCAGAGTCTTTTATCTTGATTCTGAGCCAATTTTCTCTCATGTTGCACTAGTGCAAAATATACAATATACGGAGAAGATTTACGTCAGTTAACCAAAAGCTAGACGTTAAAAAGGGGGCGGTGACAGTTTTGTAAATATCAGACTTCATTAATTCAATTTTAACGTCAGTTGTTGTAAGGACTGACGTTAAAAGTGAAGTGACTCACTTTTAACATCAATTCAATAAACAACTGACGTTAAAAGTGAACCTTTTAACATTAGTTCTTCATTGAACTGACGTTAAAAATGAGTCACTTCACTTTTAACTTCTGTTCTTTCATCAACAGACGTTAAAGGTTATTTTAATAATTTTTTTATCTAGTATACGTACCCTTCCGCATTGCCTTCCTCAAAGTATCAGTTTCACAATTGCTTTGATGTTTTGTGTTTCTGTTTTGAAAACTAAAATATATGTGCGAAGTATAAGTTGAATCAATAACCCAAACCGGATCTCATTCATGAAGTGTAATACAGACTGATACAGAAGATTGAAAGGGTTCAAAATCCTATAAAAAGTTACATTGAAAGGGTTTAAAATCCCAAACATTTGTTGTGGCTTCGTTCCCTTCACGGGTGAGCAAGAGAGGAGAATCGAGCGACTGAGTTTTCCAGAGCGACTGAAGGGTGCACACGATCTGTTTCAGAAATGGTCTTGGAACTTTCATTTTCTTCCAAAGCTGAGGTTCTGGAGCTGTAGCAGCCGATTCTCAGGAAAGATGATAAGGTGAGCAACTCACATTATGTGATTTACACAATCTTATCACCCATGTTATGTGATTTACACAACCTCAGAAGTTGTTTGACCATTAAGAAAAAGATCTTTGAGTCTATGAATATGAAGAAAGAGTGATGAAGTTAATCTCCATGGCAGAGCCATATTGTGAAGCAGAAAATTAAAAGGATGGAAGGAAGCTATTTATAGGAGCAGGGGATGAAGTTACTAAGCTATTCTGATTTTCTTGAAAACTTATCTATAAACTCAATGCTCATTAAGAGGATTAAGTTACAAGGTGCATGGGTAAGTATCACAGTAGTCAAAGGAATGAATGTTCTTGCACTTTAACGTCAGTTGTTTAATACAACTGACGTTAAAAGTGTTTTTAAAATAAAAAATATTTATTTTTAACGTCAGTTTTTTATACAACTGACGTTAAAAGTGTGATTTTTACTTCAGTATAATAAATAGCTGACGTAAATAATCCTATATATTATAAACGTGCAGAATGAATATTGGAAATAATGTAATATACGGGAACTTGGCAGTCATAAATTAAGTTGACGTTAAAAATGAGGTGGTGGCAGTTTGTAAATATTAAATCACTATTTGCATCAGTTGTGTAAAGAACTTGTTTAAATATTAAACAAGTTTATTTTTAATGAAGATTAAAAATAAACTTGTGTAAATATTAAACAAGTTTATTTTTAATCTTCATTAATTAGATTGAATTAGTAAACATATTCTTGTGAAAATTAAAATAAATAAACAATTAACATAAAAGTGTTATATGTATCATCAAATTGTATCTCATTGAAGCGATTCATAAGTTACAATTACATGATTAAAAGATAAAAAAAATTCTGCAACATAGCACTAAAATATTAAAAAGTTTCTGCTTCAACATCAATTTCTTCTCAGCTCTGTCCTCAGAAACTCCAATGGATGCATCGATCCCCTCCCTCAATTGAAGACATTGATGCTCCATCTGTGCTTTATCCACATTCACTTGGGGAGGAGATGGAATAAAGTGAGGGAGTCATATTATGTGATTTACTCAACCTCAGAAGTTTTTTGACCATTAAGACAGAGACCTTTAAGTCTAGGTATAGGAAGAAATAACAAAAGTCTCAAATGTGATAGAACCATATTGTGAAGGAATAGAAAACGCACGAAATATAGAGGAAAAGAAGAGGGTGTATTTACAGACTGATACATAAGAATGGCACTTTATATAGAGAATAGAGTCTCTCTGATTTTCTTGAAAACTTATCTATAAACTTAATGCTCATTAAGAGGATTAAGTTACAAGGTGCATGGGTTAGCATAGTAGTCAAAGGAATGATTTTTTTTGCAGAAACTTATACACTTTTAATGTCAGATGTCTTCAACAACTGACGTTAAAAGTGCTTTTAAAATAAAAAATATTTATTTTTAACGTCGGTTGTTTAATACAACTGACGTTAAAAGTTTGATTTTTACTTCAATTAAATAAATAGTCAAAGGAATTAATGTTTTTGGATAAACGTATACACTTTTAACGTCGGTTTCTTAAGACAACTGACGTTAAATATATGACCTTTAACGTCAGTTTTTACAAACAACTGACGTCAAATGTTGTTTTATTTTGGTTTACACCCGCGCTCCTTCTGCACTTCGCTCTGTACGTCTCTTTTATCTTTTCATCACGCTCAACCCTCACTTTCAACCCTCACTCTCACTCTCACTCTCACTCTGCCCTAATCGCGAGCTCATCTCCACCGCAACCATCGCGAGGGCTTCTTCGCCACCACCGTGAGGTACACTCTTAACCCTAACTCTGTCTTTCCATTCATTCTTTGTAATAACTTGACATCTCTCTTTCCCCTTCCCGCGCACTAACTCTCCTTGTCCCTCTGCTCTCAGTAACCACATCGAACGTTGGCCACCACTCGAGCTCCCCTCCCCACCACCACGCGAGCACCTATTTCTGGTGAGTCTTTGGGGCACATTTTTTTATTTTTGGTTTTGAGTGTATGTTGAAACTGTAGTCTCAGTAGTTGAAACTTGAAACCGTGAGTTTGACTTGTTTGGAATGTCTCTATTTTTGGTTTTGAGTGCATGTTGCTCTGTTGGTTGATCTGTCACGACCGTGATCAGTTCTGCTTGTGATGGTCTGGTTCAGTTGGCATGTTACGGCAGTGATGGACATCACTGCCAGGCCGTGACCAGTGCTTGGCAATCTTCAAAAACTATAGTTTTCAATCTCCCGTATTGTCCTTATATTGGATATATGTTTTGTATATCTACAGGACCTATCTAGTTATGGATCGTAGTTGGATGGTTTGCAAGTGCACTAGTGCTGAGTATTTGAAGGGGGTGGGAGAATTTATAGAATTTGCTCAAAGGAATGTTCCTAATAGCAATGGAATGTTCTGTTGTCCTTGTGTCAAGTGTTTGAATACGAGGAAATGTACGGTGAAGGATATACATACTCATTTGATTTGTGAAGGGATCTGCTTGAGTTATACAAGATGGATATGGCATGGTGATGTGTTGTTGAGTAGTACGGCAAGTGTCTCCCAAAGTGAGGACGTTGACATAGAGATGGAGGATGATCGAGTAGAGGACATGATCCGTGATATTGGACAAGAATCTTTTCATCGAGCTCATGTGTATGATAGGTTGTGCGGTGATGCGGATAAGCCTTTATATCCAGAGTGTACTACTCATACACGGTTGTCGACGGTGCTAAAATTGGTTTGTGTGAAGGCGAGAAATGGTTGGACCGATAAAAGCTTCACGGAATTGCTTGAAGTGTTGAAAGACTTGCTTCCGGAGGACAACACATTGCCTGACCGTAACTATGAGGCCAAGAAGGTATTGTGTCCTATGGGTATGGAGTATAAGAAGATACACGCATGCCCCAATGATTGCATATTGTACACCGGTGTTCATGAAGACAATCACGATTGCCCCAAATGTGGGTTATCACGATACAAAGTGAAGGGTGGTGATGATGAAGATGATCTTGATGATGTGAGAAAAAAGGGTCCTCCTGCGAAGGTGTTGTGGTATCTTCCAATAATTCCAAGGTTCAAGCGATTGTTTGCCAATGCGAAAGATGCAAAGAATCTTAGATGGCATAATGATGAGAGGAAACGTGATGGAAAGGTTCGTCATCCTGCTGATTCTATGCAATGGAAGAATATCGATACTATGTTTCCGGATTTCGCCGATGAGCCAAGAAACCTAAGGCTTGGACTTGCTACAGATGGAATGAATCCTTATGGTAACATGAGTAGTATTCATAGTTCATGGACTGTTCTGTTGGTAATTTACAACATGCCCCCTTGGTTGTGCATGAAGCACAAATACATGATGTTGTCTATGATGATTTCGGGTCCAAAGCAACCGGGAAATGACATAGATGTTTATCTAGGTCCCTTGATTGAAGACTTGAAAACGCTGTGGGTGGAAGGTGTTGATGTAGTTGATGGGTATTCTCATGAGACTTTCAAGCTTCGTGCCATGTTATTTTGCACCATCAACGACTTTCCAGCATACGGTAACTTGTCCGGGTACAGTGTCAAGGGGCATAAATCATGCCTTATATGTGAAGAAGGCACATGCTACACTCAGTTGCATCATGGAAAGAAGACGGTTTACCTTGGGCATCAGAGATTTCTTAGACGTGATCACCCATATCGTAAGATGAAAAAAGCTTTTAATGGATGCCAAGAGACAAAAGAAGCACCGACATCCTTAATTGGAGAGCAGGTTTATCAGATTGTAAAGGGCATCGATGTTATATTCGGCAAGTCCAAAAAGAAAGGTAAAGCTGCTGAGAAAAACATATGGAAGAAGAGGTCGATATTCTTTGATCTTCCATACTGGCGCAAGCTTGATGTCGATCTTCGCATTGATGTGATGCATGTGGAGAAAAATGTGTGTGATAGTGTGATCGGGACGCTTCTCAGCATTCAGGACAAGACAAAGGATGGTGTGAATGCTCGTCTCGACCTCGTTGCTATGGGTATACGAGAGCAGTTAGCTCCAGTTGTTGAGGATGGTAAGCGGACTTATTTGCCGCCAGCATGTCATACTTTGTCAAAAAAAGAGAGACAAAGTTTCAAGTGGTGTCTTCAAGGCATCAAAGTTCCACATGGTTACTCTTCAAATATGAAGAGGCTTGTCTCTAGTGATCTTAAATTGGTTGGCTTAAAGTCTCATGATTGTCACATCTTGATGCAACAACTTCTACCCGTTGCTATTCGTGGTATTGCTCCAAAAAATGTGAGACATGCCATTACTCGGTTGTGCTCGTTCTTCAATTCCATATGTATCAAAGTCTTTGACCCCCGTATGTTGGATGACTTGGAAGTTGAGACTGCTACAATCTTGTGCCAATTGGAGATGTATTTTCCTCCTTCCTTTTTCGACATAATGGTTCACTTAATTGTTCATTTGGTGAGGGAGATTAGATTATGTGAGCCGGTTTTTTTGAGATGTATGTACCCAGTTGAGCGCTACATGAAGATCTTGAAAGGGTACGTGAAGAATCCTTATCGTCCGGAAGCATCTATTGTTCAAAGGTATATTGCAGAAGAAGCTATTGAGTTTTGTTCGGACTACCTTCATAACACGGATCCTATAGGGGTTCCTAAGCCTCGGCATGATGAGATCAGATGTCAAGGTAAGGGTACACATGGCTTAAGAATTAATAGCAAGGATCGGGAGGAAGTGCTTCAAGCACGTTTGTATGTATTGAACAACATCGAATGTGTTCAGTCTTTCTTATTTGAACATAAAAGAAAAGTCAATCAAGAAAACCCTCGAATGAGCGAAAGGTGGTTGTTGAACAAGCATAACAAGACTTTCTTACCATGGTTCAAGGAAGAAATGCTTAAGGATGGTAGTACTGCTTCTGATGACGTAAGATGGCTAGCACGTGGGCCTAGCTTCAACATTATATGTTGGAGCGGATACGACAAAAATAACTTTTCCTTTTATACAAAGGAACAAGATAACAAGAGTACCATGCAAAATAGTGGGGTTATGATCGCGGCCGAAGCAATGCACTTCTCTAGTGCAAAGGACACAAAATCTATTAAAGCACCGACACCTTACTTTGGATATATTGAAGATATTTGGGTGCTCGATTACACTAAGCTTACGGTGCCGGTTTTTAAATGTAAGTGGGTTGATAGTAACGGTGGTGTACAAACCGACGAATTGGGGTTCACATTGGTAGATCTCAACAAGTTAGGTCATATAAATGAGCCTTTCATAATGGCTTTCCAAGCAAAACAAGTGTTCTACATCACTGATCCTTCTAATAAAAGGTTGTCCGTGGTTCTCCAAGGAAAAAGCATGTATAATGGTAGTGATGAAAATCAAGATTCAAATCTTGATATTCCTGAGACTCCTTCTTTTTCAACAAACATGCCTACTATAATCGAGGAGACACAGGTGGACGATGTACATGCCACTCGTGATGATCATCACGAAAGGATATTGATATAGGTAGTTTAAACTTAGTATACCTTTATTTTTATTTATATTTCTGTATTTATTTTGAGTTATAACCAATGTTAATAAATATATATTGTTTCTGAACAGGCATACATATGGATCATTGTTCCATTTTTCCTTTGCAATTCTGTAATGTGTGTGATATTCTGGCTTACCGGGATATTTACTGAATGCAGGGATAGCTGAGGGGAGTGATATTTTAAAACTGAATTTAAAAAAAAAAATCTATTAACGTCAGTTGTATCAAACAACTGACGTTAATAGTATTTTATAAAATATATAGTACACTATTAACGTTAGTTGTTTAAACAACTGACGTTAAAATTAAAACCTTTAACGTCAGTTTCGTTATAACAACTGACGTTAGATTTAACAAAATTAACGTCCGTTGTCTTAAAGAACTGACGTTAATAGTTTTATGTTTAACGTCAGTTGTTTAAACAACTGACGTTAATTTTGACAAAATTAACGTTAGTTGTGTTAAAGAACCGACGTTAATAGTTTTATATTTAACGTCAGTTCTCAACTGACGTTAAAATTTTAACTTTTAACGTCAGTTGTATTTACGTCAGTCAGTATTCTGACGTAAAAAATCAATTTTAACTGACGTAAAAAGCACTTATTGCACTAGTGTTGGCTTTTGCCAGTAGCTCACGATACTTGGCTGCTTCGTTCCATCCTCGATCAGAGTACACTCATGTTTGGGCCAAGGATTCCTGCAGGGATTCAACCCTCTCTTCTAGTATATGTATCGTTTCAACGTGATCCCCTACACTTGTCTCGAGCTCTTTTTTCTTCTTTTGAAGTTTGATGAGCATCTTCTCTTGACATCCTATTTTTGCCAGCAGCTCTTGAATTTCTGCTTCTTTGTCTTTTCTTGCCCTTTTTGCACGACTCGGGGCTTTGTGGGCATCGGCACATTCATCCTTCAAATGCTCAATCTGTAAACTCAGCTTCTGCACTTGTCTTTGGAGCGTGATAATAGTTACTTCGTCAACTTGGTCTTTCTCATCGAAAATCCTCATCTGAGCTTTTAAAACTTTGATTTCTTTCAACTTTTGATCTTTGGTCAGAGAATTATTTTCCTTATGGTGAGGGGATGCAGGCCTTGAAGGGAAACCTCTTCTTGCTTCTCTCCATGCTTCATATCTTTTGTGTGAGCTATGATTTGCCTTCCCAATTCCTCTGGTCCTTTTATATGAACATCATTCCATGCTGACCTTACTGCTATCGTTTGGCTCTTGATGCTTTCATTTTCCTGGTATAGGAAGAATATCCCGTCGAGCAACCCTTCATGAGGTTCATCCTGTGTCCACTTGAGTTGTCGCATCACCAAAGCTGGTGAGTATGATACACAACCTCTGGGACCCATCAATGGAACATTTGAAAAACTTCCACAGCTGAATACAATTGAATCTCCATTTTTCCATGGACACATCCAACTAAATGACCGCAGGTCGATCTGGTCAAATTCTTGTTTCCACTCATATAGCTTACGTGGCTTTAGTTGCATGCGAGTAAATCCTTTCAGCAGGTCATTTGTTCTATCGATTTTATCACGAGCGTACAAGTGAGTCATGATCCAAACATACAATATTGACGTACACCATCGCAGTTTCCCTTGTTGATTCTGATGACAAACCTGTAGGGAGAGGAAAGTTTCAGCTAAGATAGCAGGGACTGGGTTTACGCCATATTCTTCGACCCTATAGAAAACATCCAAGGCTGACTGATCAATCAGATCTGGTACAAAAGGAAAGAGCACCAACCCATACATCATGAAGGCTAGTACTTTGTTGAAGGTAACTCATCGTTGTTGCTGGCCCAACTTGTTGAGATACACTTCCAAAAATCGCCTCTTCAACCCTTTGGTTGTACCCTTTTCTGTTTTCTCTATCTGCTCCGGTTGAAGCTCTAATAGACTTGCTATTTTTCTGTCTGTTACATGTTGGCCATAATACATGTAGAAGCGAGTCTTCTTTTGAATTGACAGTCTTAGCATGTAAGCATACTCTTCTACGGTCGGAGTGATGTCTAAGTTAGGCAATTCAAAACACCTAAAAGTTGAGTTCCAATACTGGGCCAATGCACTCAGAGCGAGAGCTTCCACTGGAACACGCAATAGGTCCAATATTCTACCATACTTACTGACAAAGTCTGAGCATGCTTTTTCTGGAATTTTCTGGATGAGTTCACATAATCTATTCTTGTCATTGAGTGTCACATCGATCTTGATATTTTTCTTGGAACAGCTCGCGTTGCTAGTACTCTTCTCTGAACCAAGCTTTTCCATTTTCTTGCTATAAGGTGAATACCAAAACCTTCTAACAAAGAGACACACACAAAAAAATGAGTATAGTGAAACAAATATCTTGCATGATTCATGTTGTATGGGACCCAATGGGGGTTGAAAACCGCAATGGGTATGCATTACCTTCATTATGACATAGCGCCTATTAGGTGTGCAATAATATTCGAATATGCACTAGTGCAGAAAAGGGATTCCACATCGGCTATTTTTGTTTTTACACATCGGTTTTAAAACTGATGTTGAAACGACTGATGTGGTTTATTGTCACTTTACACATCGGTTTTATAACCGATGTGTATAATATTTTATACAGTGGTTAACTCTTAACCGATGTGGAAAATTAATCTGTCAATTCGTATCCTATTATGAAATTTCACTTTCCACATCGGTTTTAATGAAAACCGATGTGTAAAGTCTCATTTTTTTCCTATTATTTACATTTCTATCATTCCTTCCCCCCTGTTTCAGTAATGCAGATCAATATATACCAGAATAACATACTGTAAATATTCTCAACACAACTAACATATATTGAATTTATTACGAACAATACATACATATATATATATATATATATATATATGTATATATACGTTCAATTACATTCAGAGACAACAAAAATAATTAGAAACCAAAAAGCTACATGATATATTATAGATTTCATATCAAAATACATATAATCAGTCAAAAGTAATAGCTAGTACATGATAAGTTTTTAAACTAACTACATATATACAAACTATGGTTGGTACACTTCAAGAAAGAAAGTTGCCCAACGCCTCTTTATGTTGTTGATGTCAGAATCAGATAATGGAGTTGGATTGTTGAATATCTGCAAGTTTAATTGGACAAAAGATTATATCTTTTAAGTAATAAACTAACATAAAACATATAACGAATCTATACTATTACTTCTAATTGTGTCAATTAACATTTACCTCGTGCCATCTTTCAGTGATCCCGAAGGAGATAATTTCCAACATCCACTGCATCACATAGTAGCCACATTCCCATAACCCACGTTGTATACGTGACTACGTACAAATGAAACCCAATTAGAATATGAGGAATTAAATAAAATAGAAATCAATTATTGTACCCACTGCATTTGATGCATTTGAACTAATAAATATCTTACGCTGGAAATAATCCATCTGATTGCCCGAGTACGCCTTTCACCATGCAACATGTGGGTTGCATTAATAGACCTATCATGTAAAAAACATTAATTAAAGTATATCTAATAGATTTCAGATAATTAAAACAACCGCATTACTGATTATAAATTATTTTAATGCTTACGTTTCGATGATCGTCTTCAGTTGATTCGCCGGCTTATTTCCCAATGAGCAGAAGAAGACCACGACGTTCATTTTTGGGTACAAGAGCAACAGTTGCCAATGCATGCTGTATTTGCGGAACAGTTAGTGTCTAAGTCATATATAGTTATACTTAAATAACCGGTACTTACTTATTGAGATAAGGCGCAAGATAGAATTGATGATCGTCTCGGGCAAGTATATCATGTATGGTAGTGACCAGGTCTTCCGATGCTAGGAGAACATCACCATGAATGAACATGGGGTCAATGAACCCATAAAGGGCGACGTTACCCTGATCGACTAACATACGATGCAGATACCTAATATATTGGAAAAACATGTTAATTATCATAGTATTTAAAAATTAATTACGTACTTAACTTATAAATAAAATGTACTTACGTGCACCAAAACGATATGTGTGCAGAACTGACCATTTCTTTATTGAGTACCATCTCCATAAGTTCCTTCTTTGGTATATACAGTTCACCAGGACTGGCATCATGTTCCAACCTTACCAAGGTTGCGTCATTCTCCATGGTGACAACCTGTATAGCCAGAACTTTAAAAACATCACCATGGCCAGGTGCCCCTTTGTCGATCCCCTAAACAACATAGATATATATTAGTAATCACGGATAATTAAGTTATTTAATTCGTTATTAACTAAATGGTCAAATGAATACCTTGGCAGGAGCAGACATCTCTGGTCTTCCTAGATCCAACCTTTTAGGCACAATATCATTTCCAACATCCTATAACGAATAAAAATAAAGCATTATCTTTAAACAATAATAAATTATTTCAACTATGAATATAGAAAAACACAACTAACCGAATACCTCAGATGCAACAAGAAAGTTGACCAGTCTTCTTGGCCAGAGGATGAAGTTCTCGGGGCCTCGACCCACTGCTTGAACCTCCTCGGTGGGCACAGGGGACTCGAGCATCAAGCATCTCGAATAATCTCAACAACGACCCTCACCTGATCATCCTAGGTAATAACCGATGGTGTATGGTATTACCTAAGTTATTATGTGCCCTACCCAATGCCACTAGCGGCGATGATGATGATCATCAACATACAGACTCACACCTATCGTGGTCGCCATCATCATCATCATCATCATCATCATCATCACCATCATCATCATTTTCGGGATGATGAGGAGGATCACATGAGCCCTTAGTGCTCACATGGACAGAGGGTTGGACACCGACCGTCATCTCGGGGGGACATAGAAGTCAATATTGCCATCTCGGCGGGCAAACCGCTTCGGCCATCTCCTGTCGAAGCTCAGCTGCAATCTCCTGTTTTAGTCGTGCTCTATCTGCTTCAACATCCCTGTGGCATTGGTGTGAAGATGAACCATGGTATTGGCGAATGCCGACTCCCCATCCAACACCAACGACACGGCCCGGGTGGTCTGGTTTACCGATGGCAGCAGATAAGATATCATCGCGTCCTCTAGGAACAAAGGTTCCTTGGGTTAACTGATCATCCAAGGCATCCTATCACATAAAATATCAGGTCATATTACAATTCGGTAACAATCTTAAAATGACAATTACAACAAACTATACTTACAATCTTCTCAGCTACTTGGCGGGCCTCCTCGGATGTATATTGTCCCATTTTTCTTTGTCGGCCCCTCTTCCATGAATGATGGCGTGGGGGTGGAGGTGGATCAACAACCTCTGGAAGATTTTCAGCATTAGGATCCGCCTGAGATGCTGCTTCCTGACGTGCTTTCTTTTCCTCTTCAACCATTTTCTGAACAAGCTTTTTATATCCCCCACGAGACATGACATGGGGGTAGACATTCTTGCTTTGGTTTTTCTGCCCCTTTTTCCTCTTCTCATGTTATAAATAAAAGACAATTAAATTACATAAGTAAATGAAATTAATGCAATTAGATAAATTTAGAGACACATCAAATAAGTTAACCTGAAAGCTGGGATCATGTCGGCTCTGAACAAAGCGATCCCACGTCGCCTTGTCAAGAAATGGATACACCTCAAGTGGGTTCTTTTTACTTTTTGGATTGAATACATAGTATCTTCCCAGGTCGGCCTTAAAAGCCCTCCAACACTTTCCAGCATACTTTAGCAAACGCTTCTTCAAAACGTACGTATCCGATATGTCAAATGTCAACTACATTAAGCCCAAAAGAATCAACGAATTACTGTATGATATTATTAAGATAAAAATAAAGTAGATACAGACAAACACAGGACGTAGAAGTATAGATACCAGAATACTCTCCCATATCTGTTCCTTCACGTCCGCCGGTACATCTCTCCACCTATCAATGAGTATATTGGGCATGTTCCTAGCAAGGGTCGCCACAAAACTGTTAAACTGATCTACCATTGGCCCAATAGGATTGAGCAAATTATCAAAGTCTACTCTTATCCTTTGATTTGACCCACGGTTGGCAGTCAAATTCCTCATCCTTGTGGCACGTCTACCCTTTCTACCGGTAGACGGGGTCTCTGACCCGCTGCATGAAGGAGGGATATCCTCATGATCAACCATGTATACCTGTTTAAACACAAAACAAAAAAAAACTTGTTACTATGTCAGGATAAATATCAAACATAACTTATAAATATCGATCAACGTACATAAACATAACTTATAAATATCAACGTAAACATATAATATGCCAAACTTGATGGTAATATCAAACTAAACTTACTTTGTGGTCAATTAGTAAAGTTCTCCCATAACCCTTCTTGGTGATCATTACGAGTAGCATGTACATCATCCACTTCATTTTCCTCATTGAAATTAGGCGCTCGTGTTGAGAAAGAAGGAGTATCAGAAATATCAAGAGTTGAATCGTTATTTCCCTCACTACCATTATACATGTTTTTTCCCTGGAGAACCACTGACCACCTTTTGTTAGAAGGATCACGGATATAAAACACTTGTTTTGCTTGGGATGCCATGATGAAAGGTTCCTCTTTATTACCTACCTTACTAAGGTCCACCAATTTGAATCCTAACTCATCGGTTTGCACACCATTGTTACTGTCGACCCACTGACATTTAAAAACAGGTACTCTAAACTTCGTGTAATCAACCTCCCATATCTCTTCAATGATTCCAAAGTATGAAACTGATGCCATAACAGGGTTTTTATCTTTCGAACTAGAGAAATGCATGGACTCAATGGGCGACCATAACCCCACTCGCTTTTGCATAGTACTTTTGTCATCCTCGGGACTTTGTATAGAAGGAAAACTTATTGATATCGTACCCACTCCAGCATATGACATCAAAGTTAGGCCCCTGTGCTAGCCATTTTAATGTATCAGAAGCAGTACCATCCTTTGCAATTTTTTCTTTAAACCAGTTCAAGAAAGTCTTGTTATGCTTGTTCAAACACCATTTTTCATTCATTCAAGGGTAAGTTTCATTGATGATGCTTTTATGCTCACATACGTATGGTTCAACCTCATCAGTGTTATTCAATATATACAAATGTGCTTGAAGCACTTCCTCCCGATCCATGCTCTTAACAGTGATACCTCGTGTACCCTTACCATCATATCTTCCTTCGTGACGAGACTTCGGAAGCCCTACAAGTTCCGCTTCTGACATGTAGTCTGTACAAAACTCAATAGCTTCTTCTGCAACATACCTTTCAACAATAGATGCTTCGGGACGGTGTGGATTTTTCATATATCCTTTCAGGATCTTCATGTATCGCTCAACCGAGTACATCCACCTTAAATAAACGGGACCGCACAATCTAATCTCCCTCACTAGATGAACAATCAAATGAACCATGATGTCAAAAAATGAAGGTGGAAAATACATCTCCAATTGGCACAAGACAATGGCTGCCTCATTTTCCAACTCATCCAAATTTTTAGTGTCAATGACCTTGCTACATATAGCATTGAAGAATAAGCATAACCTAGTAATGGCATGTCTGACTTTTTTAGGCAATATGTCACGAATGGCCACCGGTAGTAGTTGTTGCATCAAGACATGACAATCATGAAACTTTAAGTCAACTAATTTGAGATCTTTCATTGAGACAAGTCTTCTGATATTTGAAGAGTAACCCTGTGGCACTTTGACTCCCCGTAGACATTCACAGAAACTTCTTTTCTCTTTTTTTGATAAAGTATGACATGCTGGGGGCAAATAAGTCTTCTTATCCCCCACTTTAAGTGGAGCTAACTGCTCTCGTATACCCATCACAACTAGATCCAAACGAGCATTCACACCATCCTTTGTCTTGCCTTGAATGTTGAGAAGCGTTCCGATTAAACTGTCACGCACATTTTTCTCTACATGCATCACATCAATACAATGTCTTACATCAAGCTTGCACCAGTATGGAAGATCAAAGAAGATCGACCTCTTCTTCCATATTTTCTTCTTGGTAGCCTTCTTCTGGGTCTTCCCATAGATAACATTAGTGTTGTTCACCCTTTCATAAACTTGCTCTCCAGTCAAGGCCACCGGAGCAATTTCATTCTCCGGAAGTCCAAGGTAAACCGTCTTCCTTCCATGTTACAGTTGATGGTAACATGTGCCTTCTTCACATATTGGACATGCTTTATGCCCCTTAACACTATACCCACACAGGTTCCCGTATGCTGGAAAGTCATTGATGGTGCAAAATAACATGGCACGCAATCTGAATATCTCACGGCAATACCCGTCAATCACATCAACGCCTTCATCCCACAACATTCTCAAGTCTTCAATCAAGGGACTCAGATAAACATCAATATCATTTCCTGGCTGTTTAGGACCCGAAATCATCATACTTAACATAATGTATTTGCGCTTCATGCACAACCAAGGAGACAGGTTGTAAATTACAAGGAGAACATTCCATGAACTATGAATACTACTTAAGTTTCCATATGGATTCATTCCATCGGTAGCAAGTCCAAGCCTGAGGTTTCTGGGCTCATTGCCGAAATCCGGAAACAAACTATCAATTCTCTTCCATTGCAAAGAATCGGCCGGATGGTGAAGCTGTCCATCACACTTCCTCTCATCTGCATGCCATCTAATGTTCTTTGCGTCATTTACATTAGCAAACAATCGCTTGAACCGCGGAATCACGGGAAGATACCATAACACCTTCGCAGGAGGACCTTTGGTGACCACATCACAACTAGAATCACCATTCTTCACTTTGTAGCGTGATACCCCACACCTGGGGCACTCGTGCATCTCTTCAAACTCTTTCCTGTACAATATGCAATCATTGGGGCAAGCGTGTATTTTCTTATACTCCATACCCATCGGATACAATATCTTCTTCGCCTCATAGTTTCGAGATGGCAATGTGTTGCCTTCCCGAAGCATTTCTTTCAACAACTCAAGCAATTCAAGAAAGCTTTTATCGCTCCACCCATTTCTCGCCTTCACATTGAACAATCTTAACACCGCCGACAACCGTGGTGAAATTAGCGCACCCGGATACAAAGCCACTTGCGCATCACTGCACAAAGTATCATCCACATGTGCGCGCCGAAAAGACTCTTGCCCAACATCACGGATCATATCCTCTAGTCCATCGTCCATTTCCACGTCATCAACTTCCTCTCTATCCGACACCCTACCTGTCTAACGATTCACCATGACATATCCATGTTGTATAACTCTTTCAAATCCCCTCACAAATAAGATGATCACGTATCTCCTCAGCTTCTAGTCGTCTCTCATTCAAACAGTTAACACAAGGACAATAAAACCTTCCGTTACCACTATCAGGAGCATTTGTTTTTACAAACTGTAGAAAATCTTCCACTCCATTCTCATACTCATCACTTGTCCGTCTAGCATTCATCCAACCGCGATCCATGACTAAACCAATACCTTCGTACTTAGTCCAACATATTCATCAACCACTTCTTATGACAGGGTATGGCCCTATCCCATTCGAGAAGAAACTTTTTCAACATTCGGTTAACAGTTAGTCCTTAACTCTCATGCTCATACTCGACAAAATTTCGGCAGCATTTCCCTGCGGTCTCCGACGTACACTACTTGAACGCAATGACATCCACCACGATAAAGTATGCACCCGAAGAAAGAAAGGAAATTTATCAATCCGAACTTTCATCAAGTATATAACATTAGAATCAATGAATAACTATTTTAACTGAATTAAGAAAAAGTTTTTTCCCAAACTGTCCAACTTTGGACAATTCAAGATCCAACACAATGAGCGGTACATTAAGCACATACACGTACGCTCATTAGTATTGCATCTCAAACGGGAAACTAAGGCTTTACTAATTATTGTGGGCATATTCTCGAATCAAATAAATTTTCAAGAATATACATTAAAACTCCAATGAAAGCTTTTCAGCCAAAACGTACCTTCTGAGAGACACGCCTAGTTGTTATTGTGAAAAGACAGCAGAGAAGTGAACAAAGCAGAGGCAGTAGCACTATGCAACGGAGTCAAGGACACTCCTCAAATCAAATCCGCAGTCCAGGAAAATATCACCTGTCAATTTCTTGTTCTGCAAATAGAGTAAGAAAGTTGGTCAGCGGCAATGATTGGTAGAAATACTAAATGTTAGAAATGCTTAAAAATTTAGACAGGCTTGGCAACATCTGTGTGTGTGTGTGTAGCATGTAAAAATTTAAACAATTTGGAGAAGTTTTAATCATAAGTAATAAAATTTGGTTCACCATAAATTAAGAGCAATACACGCATTCCTCATTGTTTATGTCCTTCACACCCAAGTTATACAATTTTAACACATTGTAAACCACATAAGCAGGGTAATGGACCCATTAAAAGAAACCAGACAGTAATTGTAAAGGAGGAGGGAAAAAAGCTTCAAAAGTAACATGTCAATGTCGTGTTTAAAATCCTCATATGCATCTTTCTATTCATCACCAAGTCTTTACAGTTTGCACAATGCTGATTTTGCTTTTTCCATTCAATATGGATTCAACAATTAAAACAGTTGGCAATTAAAACTGTAATGATGTACTCAAATAAGTTACAAACACATAAGTTTGAGCAATTTTCACCCATACATTTTGTAAGCTCAACAGCCAAGACTAAAAGACTAACAGCCCCAAGCATAGACTAGGTATAAAACTGTATAAACCTCCCCCAAAAAGAACACTATCCCCTGCCACCGTAAAACAGAACAATGTACAGGCAAAATCAGAAGAAAAAAAACAGCAAACCAAACAAACCAGTCCCAAATAGTGGTTATTATGTTCAGCATATTGGTATTTCAAAAAACCCACTTCCTTGATTATTAAAAACATTCATATTTCATTCTTCATGAACTTGAGATAGCTGACTTTTATGATAATGCAACTTTTATGCCTTTAGTAATCTGACACTACCTTATTACGTATGTATGATACAACATACTAAATATAGCAAACAAGTTACTGGAATAGTTGTTGTACTCAATACCCTTGCATGTATTTAATAGCCTTGCACTTTAATGATAATGCAGCTTTTATGCCTTTATTAACCAGACATTATATTATATGTAAGATGCAGCATATCAACATATGGGAAAAAGCTCCTCTAAAGTGAAATTGAGGGTAAAGTGAGCAATTATGAGTACATCCACCCTTATTAGCTAAAGCGCATAAAGATCTCAACCCACTCTAGCTAATCAAGGGTGGAAATACCTTTACTTGCTAATTTTATACTCTTAGAGGAGTTTATCCTAAAATAAGCATTCACTTGACTGCTAACGTTTTTGTGCTCCATGCCCTTGCTTGTGTTTAATATAGCCTTGCACTTTACACAGGTAAGGAGTGGCGGCAAAGGCAAATAAGGAAGATAACAGATCGAGTTTTTAACCATGTAAAGAATCCATCAGGAACAAATTTAATAGAAATCATCCCCCCACACACAGCAAGTATACCAGATACACCAACCAGCAAGGTAACCACAACAGTAGCAAAACTAAAGTGAATCCAAGACAATCATGACCAACAGAAAGTAACCAAAACGCAGAACAGGAACATCAAGTATTTTCTACCTTTTGATGCACTCCAATGGACTCACACACGGAGATGAACTTCGAGGAGGAGATGAGGGAGGAGATGAACTTCGAGCTGGGGTTGCGTGAAGGAAGAAGCCGCGCGTTAGCAGAGGAGATGAACTTCGAGGAGGAGATGAGGGAGGAGATGAACTTCGAGCTGGGGTTGCGTGAAGGAAGAAGCCGCGCGTTAGCAGAGGAGATGAACTTCGAGGAGGAGATGAGCGAGGAGATGAACTTCGAGCTGATTGCGTGAAGGAAGAAGCCGCGCGTTAGCAGAGGGAGGGAGTGTTTTGTGTTTTAGGGTTCAGAAACTGAAGAATGGGAGAGGGTGCGGAACACAAGGAAGGAAAGAGAAAAATTAGGAATATTACACATCGGCTATTAGAAAAATCGATGTGTTAACCATCTTATACACATCGGTTATGGAAAAACCGATGTGTAAACATTAAACTTTTAACATCTGAATTTTTTTTAATTTTTTACATCGGTTAATAAAAACCGATGTGTAAAAGTAAAATTTTAATTTCTATTTTTTTTTCTTTATAATTTTATACATCGGTTAATTAGAAACTGATGTGGCTAATCACTATTTTACACATCGGTTCATATAGAACCGATGTTGAATGTTAAAAATTCTGACTTTAAATTTTTTTTATTTTAATTTTAAACATCGGTTAGAAATAACCGATGTGGAAACGTTTTACACATCGGTTATTCTCTAAACCGATGTGTAATACTTTGGTTTTAATTTCAAAAATGCCACCTCCTCGTTTTACACATCGGTTTCTAATAAACCGATGTGTAAACTCCGATGTAGAATCCATTTTCTGCACTAGTGATGTCATTCAGGTTTGGGGGAGCAATGTGATGCCCCTAGTTTTGTGAATATTCACAATGAGTATGCATGACAATTGATGCTTATGATAATTGAGAGAGGAAAGAAAAGTACGCCCCCTTTTGCCCTGAGCCAGGTAAAACCTAAGGATGGACACGCCTTAAGGTTAGGACTCTAAACAGGTTGGCCACTAGGTCTGCTCTATTAGTGAGAGTTGGGACGGGTCTAGACCTCTAAAAGTCATGGTCCCCATATTGCCCTCATAAGAGTATGATTAATGAATCTAGCCACAAGTAGGGATAAACCCTCTCAATATGACTATTCCACGATCTCATGTACAATCTGAGTGGTGAACTGACAAGTATTAGGGAGGTACAAGAACTCTTCAATAACAACGTCAGAGCACCGCCTAATCCTTGGGTTTTTGAGCAAGCTCGGGTATAGAGCTAAGTGTGTGTGCCATATGTGATAGTGATGTGTGTGAAGGGGGCATACAAACCTGTAACACTTAAAAGTAAAAATAAAAAGAGAAGACAAGAAAAACCTGCAAAACACAAACATAGGTATATATAAAAATGGTTATAAGTCCTCTACCCTATTGTTAAAACATGGGAAAAAGAAAAGAAAGGAGGAGGAAACAAAAACATTGTTAGCGAAACATACATAATAATAACGTGAGTTAAAATGTATGCACCACTAACTCTTCTTATTTAAATAAGAAGAAAAACCCAACCAAAAGGACAATCCAAACAAACAACCCAGCAAATAAAAACATTTTTGGTTTTGTCATTTGATTATTGCAAGGAGAAAAACGGTAAGATACATCCATGAAAGGTAAAACAAATAAGCTACAAGTTGCTAAAAATTTGCAAAACCAATTTTTATGGGCTTGACTCTCTTAGAAGGAATCCCCAGTGGAGTCGCCATCTGTAGCAATCCAAAAACAGACTAGTTCTTCCTTTTAGAGGGAAAACATGGAGTCGCCACCAACTTTATTTAACTTCAAGAAAGTTGGAAAACCCTTCAAGAAGAAGCTTCGGGTTCGGGAGTCGATTATGTCTAGGGAAGGCATGGAGACTTAATCCCACGGCACCCTAGAACATCCATAAAAATGGTTACCTAAAATTAGTTATGTAAATTATTAGTAACTTTGAAAGTATTTGTCTTACCCCAGAATCGCTTTCAAAAAAAACATCTTTAGTTGTGAAAATTTTATTATTAAAACTTAATGAGGTTGAACGTAGCACATAAGTCCACAGGACAACCTCAAAATCTAAAGGGTTGAAGATGACACTTGTCATAGGGCAACCCAAGAAATAAGGTTGTTTTAATCAAGCGATCATCCTCTATTTTTATGTAAAATAAATAACTTTATCTCTTGAAAATGGGACAGAAACGTAAAAAAAATGGAACTTTTTACCAGCTTATTCAGAGAACAGAAGCACAGAGAAATAAGAATGTCAAGAGAAGTTTATTAATAATGTCAACGAAAAGAACAAAGATTACCAAATGAGACCAGAATAAGAAAGATTTTGTTTACTCCCAGTGGTAAGATTTCAAGATTTATATTCAATCTTACTGACTCCTTCAGCTCTTCCTTCTTAACTACTCTAACAACAGGGAAGAGAAAGAGGAAACTCAGATCTCTAATCCCTCTTCCTCCCAAAGAAAACGTTAGATAAAAATCTCTCTCTCTTTTTCTCTTTTCTTTGTATCTTTCTCTCTATCTCCTCTCTGATTTTTCGGTTTCTTCTCAAGGAAAAACGTCCTCCCCAGACATCCAAAAATCCCCCCCCCCCTCCATTTATAGACGGAGGAGAGGGCTTCTTGCTTCTTCGCCATTGGCTTCAAGGTCAGTTCTAAGCAGCGGAAAGGAGGTGATTTGATGTGAGGGTCGCACGCTTGAAAAGAGAAGGAGATGGGGGATTTTGTCTGATGGGTATGATGGCTTTTTAGGGATAGGAGTAGGGATGCATGAGTAGCAGAAAGGAGGTGATTTGATGTGAAGGTTGCACGCTTGAAAAGAGAAAGAGATGAGGGGTTTTGAGCAGAAATAACGTGTGTCCAGATGAGGCGGCGTGAGTAGCAGAAAGAAGGTGATTTATCCTGAAGGTTGCGTGTTTGAAAAGAGAAGGAGATGGGGGGTTTTGTCTGATGTGTATGATGGCTTTTTAGGGTTAGGAGTAGGGTTGCCAGGTTAAAACTAGGGAGGAGGTAAGGAAGAAGAAGGACCAATGGGTAGAGGAGGAAAAGAGGTCTTGTATGATACGTAAAGTAAGCAGGAGACGTGACTCGGTTTCCTTTCCTTTTTGTTGATTGTCTTCTTCTCCTTGTTTTCTTCGTCCCTTCTTCATTATCTTCTCTTTCTTTTCTCTTTATTCTTTAGTCTCCAGCCTGAAAACAAAATTGCAGTGGACAGAGTCTCTTCATCCAACAGAAACTTAGATATGCAAAAGAAGATATACACTGGACGGACCTCTTCGTCCAATAGCAAATTAAATACAATGGACGGGACACGTTCAACAGCAAATTAAATACACTGGACTAGAAACGTCTTACATAAAATACAATGCAAATGGACCAGACGCGTCTAACATAAAATACAATGCAAATGGACAAGACGAGTCTAACATAAGAATACAATGCAAAGGGACCAGACGCGTCCAACATAAAATACAATATAAATGGACCAGGCGCGTCCCACCTAAAAATACAATGCAAATGGACCAGACGCATCCAACGTAAGAATACAATGCAAAGGGACCAAACGCATCCAACATAACATACAATACAAATGGACCAGACGCGTCCAACATAAGATATAATGCAAAGGGACCAGACGCGTCCAACATAAAATACAAATGGACCAGACGCGTCCAACCTAAAAATACAATGCAAATGGACCAGACGCGTCCAACATAAGAATACAATGCAAAGGGACCAGACGCGTCCAACATAAAATATAATGCAAATGGACCAGACGCGTCCAACATAAAAATACACTGCAAATGGACCAGGCGCGTCCCACCTAAAAATACAATGCAAATGGACCAGACGCGTCCAACATAAGAATACAATGCAAAGGGACCAGACGCATCCAACATAACATACAATACAAATGGACCAGATGCGTCGAACATAAGATATAATGCAAAGGGACCAGACGCGTCCAACATAAAATACAAATGGACCAGACGCGTCCAACCTAAAACTACAATGCAAATGAACCAGACGCGTCCAACATAAGAATACAATGCAAAGGGACTAGACGCGTCCAACATAAAATATAATGCAAAGGAACCAAACGCGTCCAACATAAAAATACACTGCAAATGGACCAGACGCGTCCAACATAAGAATACAATGCAAAGGGACCAGACGCATCCAACATAATGTACAATACAAATGGACCAGACGCGTCCAACATAAGATATAATGCAAAGGGACCAGACGCGTCCAACACAAAATACAATACAAATGGACTAGACGCGCCCAACATAAAAATACACTGCAAATGGACCAGACGCATCCAAAATAAGAATACAATGCAAAGGGACCAGACGCATCCAACATAACGTACAATACAAATGGACCAGACGCGTCCAACATAAGATATAATGCAAAGGGACCAGACGCGTCCAACACAAAATACAATACAAATGGACCAGACGCGTCCAACCTAAAAATCAATGCAAATGGACCAGACGCGTCCAACATTAGATTACAATGCAAAGGGACTAGACGCGTCCAACATAAAATATAATGCAAAGGGACCGGAACATAAAAATACACTGCAAAGCAATGGACGGAACCTCCTCGTCCAACAGAAAAGTAAAGATGCAATGGATGGAACTTCCTTCGTCCAAAATAAAAGTAAACATGCATTGGATGGAATCTCCTCGTCCACAGAAAATTAAATGCAATGGATGGAACCTCCACGTCCAACAGAAAAGTAAATGCAAAGAACGGAACCTCCTCGTCCAACAGAAAAGTAAACATGCAATGGATGGAACCTCCTTCGTCCAAAAGAAAAGTTAACATGCATTGGAAGGAATCTCCTTGTCCACAGAAAATTAAATGCAATGGACGGAACCTCCTTGTCCAACAGAAAAGTAAATGCAACGGACGGAACCTCCTCGTCCACAGAAAATTAAATGAAATGGATGAAACCTCTTCGTCCAACAGAAAAGTAAACATGCATTGGACGGAACCTCCTTCGTCCAAAAGAAAAGTAAATGCAATGGACGGAACCTCCTCGTCCAACAGAAAAGTAAACATGCAATGGATGGAACCTCCTTCATCCAACAGAAAATTAAATGCAGTCGACGGAACCTCCTTCGTCCAAAAGAAAATTAAATCAATGGACAGAACCTCCTCGTCCAACAGAAAAGTAAACATGCAATGGACGAAACCTCCTTCGTCCAGAAGAAAATGAAATGCAATGGACGAAACCTCCTCGTCCAACAGAAAACTAAATAATGCAATGGACGGAACCTCCTTCGTCCAACAGAAACCTAAATAATGCAATGGATGGAACCTCCTTCGTCCAACGGAAAATTAAATGCAATGGATGGAACCTCCTCGTCCAACATAAAAGTAAATATGCAATGGACGGAACCTCCTTCGTCCACTAGAAAATTAAATGCAATAGACGGAACCTCCTCGTCCAATAGAAAATTAAATGGGCTGGATTGAACCGTGTCCAAAAACAAGTTGGTTATGATCCCCATCCTTACATCATTTTTTTTCTTTTTTTTTCTTTATGCTATTATTATTAGTCTCCCTGAAATACCATATCATAAAAAAAATCAGAATAAAAAACGGACAACAATGGGTGTTCACAGTCTCATATGCCTTAATTGGGCTCAAGATGAGTAAGTTAGGCCTATTTAAGTGAAGGAACATCATGGACAGCACAATGATTCGCGCCAGAGAACTTGGAACCCAATTTAGCTGTGATTTTGGCCTAATTTGGCAATTCTTGTGAAACCTAAAATTGTAGTGCTCTTCCTTATCTTTCTAGGGACAGCAATATCACCACAATCCGATATCTGTAGCTGTAGTTATGCTCTGTGCAAGGCGACAAGGTCAGGATGAGTGAAAAATCTGAAAATTAACAATGTTTAGCAATTAAGTCCAATTATGTAAAAGCAAAAACAATGATTGTAAAAGTTGTCTAATTTTCGTCTCTCTCTGGATTGTGCGACTGTAAACTGCTATTTATGCTTATTAATCTTGACCTAACCCTAGACCGAATTAAGGGCCTCTGAATAAGCTTTCCAACAAGGTATCATATTTCTTAATTGGGCTTAAGATGAGTAAGTTAGGCCCATTTAAGTGAAGGAACATCATGGACTGCACACTGAACGCGCCAGAGAACTCGGAACCTAGTTTAGCCTTGATTTTGACCTAATTTGACAATTCTTGTGAAACCTGAAATTGTAGGTCTCTTCCTTATCTTTCTAGAGACAACAAGATCACCAAAATCCGATATCTGTAGCTGTAGTTATGCTCTGTGCAAGGCGACAAGGTCAGGATGAGTGAAAAATCTGAAAATTAAGAATGTTTAGCAATTAAGCCCAATTATGTAAAAGAAAAAAACAATGATTGTAAAAGTTGTCTAATTTTCGTCTCTCTCTGGATTGTGCGGCTGTAAACTGCTATTTATGCTTCTTCATCCTGACCTAACCCTAGATCAAATTAAGGGCCTCTGAATAAGCTTTCCAACAGGGTATCATATGCCTTAATTGGGCTTAAGATGAGTAAGTTAGACGCATTTAAGAGAAGGAACATACTGAACTGCGCACTGATCCGCGCCAGATAACTCGGGACCCAATTTAGCCTTGATTTTAGCCTAATTTGACAATTCTTTTCACACCTGAAATTGTAGGTCTCTTCCTTATCTTTTTGGGGACAACAAGATCACCAAAATCCGATATCTGTAGCTCTAATTATGCTCTGCGTAAGGCAACAAAGTAAGGATGAGTGAAAATCCGGAAATTAAAATGTTTAGCAATTAAGCCCAATTAAGCCAAATAATGTAAAATAAAAAACAATGATTGTAAAAGTTGTCTAATTTCCATCTCTCTCTTGCTTGTGCGGCTGTTAACTGCTATTTATGCTTATTAGTCCTGACCTATCCCTAGGCCAAATTAAGGGCCTCTGAATAAGCTTTCCAACATGGTATCATATGCCTTAATTGGGGTTAAGATGAGTAAGTTAGACGCATTTAAGTGAAGGAACATAGTGGACTGCGCACTAATCCACGCCAGATAACTCAGGACCCAATTTAGCCTTGATTTTGGCATAATTTGACAAGTCATGTCACACCTGAAATTGTAGGTCTCTTCCTTATCTTTCTAGGGACAACAAGATCACCAAAATCCGATATCTGTAGCTCTAGTTATGCTCTGCGTAAGGCCACATGGTCAGGATGAGTGAAAAATCCAAAAATTAACAATGTTTAGCAATTAAGCCCAATTAAGCCCAATAATGTAAAAGCAATAACAATGATTGTAAAAGTTCTCTGATTTCCGTCTCTCTCTGGCTTGTGCATCCGAAAACTGCTATTTATGCTTATTAATCCTGACCTATCCCTAGACCAAATTAAAGGCCTCTGAATAAGCTTTCCAAGAAGGTATCATATGCCTCAATTGGGCTTAAGACGAGTAAGTTAGGCCCATTTAAATGAAGGAACATCATTGACAACGCACTGATCCGCTCCAGAGAACTCGGAATCCAATTTAGACTTGATTTTGGCCTAATTTGACAATATTTTTGAATCCTGAAATTGTAGGTCTCTTCCTTATCTTTCTAGGGATAGCAAGATCACCACAATCCGATATCTGTAGCTCAAGTTATGCTCTACGCAAGGCGACAAGGTCAGGATGAGTGAAAAATCCAAAAATTAACAATGTTTAGCAATTAAGCCCAATTATGTTAAAGCAAAAACAATGATTATAAAAGTTGTCTAATTTTCGTCTCTCTCAAGCTTGTGCGGCTATAAACTGCTATTTATGCTTATTAATGCTGACCTAACCCTAGACCAAATTAAGGGCATCTGATTAAGCTTTCCAACAAGGTATCATATGCCTTAATTGGGCTTAAGATGAGCAAGTTAGACCCATTTAAGTGAAGGAACATCATGGACTGTGCACTGATCCGCGACAGAGAACTCGGAACGTAATTTGACCTTGATTTTGGTCTAATTTGACAATTCCTCTAAAACCTGAAATTGTAGGTCTCTTCCTTATCTTTCTAGGGACATCAAGATCACCAAAATCCGATATTTGTAGCTCAAGTTATGCTCTGCGCATGGTAACAAGGTCAAGATGAGTGAAAAATCCGAAAATTAACAATGTTTAGCAATTAAGCCCAATAATGTAAAAGCAAAAACCATGATTGTAAAAGTTGTCTAATTTCCGTCACTCTCTGGCTTGTGCGGCTGTAAACTGCTATTTATGCTTATTAATGTTGACCTAACCCTAGACCAAATTAAGAGCCTCTGAATAAGCTTTCCAACAAGGTATCATATGCCTTAATTGGGCTTAAGATGGGTAAGTTAGGTCCATTTTTGTGAAGGAACATCATGGACTGCGCACTGATCCGAGCCAGAGAACTCGGGACCCAATTTAGCCTTTATTTTGGCCTAATTTGACAATTCTTGTGAAACCTGAGATTGTAGGTCTCTTCCTTATCTTTCTAGGGACAACAAGATCACCAAAATCCGATATTTGTAGCTCTAGTTATGCTCTGCGCAAGGAAACAAGGTCAGGATGAGTTAAAAATCCGAAAATTAACAATGTTTAGCAATTAAGACCAATAATGTAATAGCAAAAACAATGATTGTAAAAGTTGTCTAATTTCGGTCTCTATTGCTTGTAAGGATGTAAACTGCTATTTATGCTTATTAATCCTGACCTAACCCTAGACCCAATTAAGGGCCTCTGAATAAGGTTTCCAACAAGGTATCATATGCCTTAATTGGACTTAAGATGAGTAAGTTAGGCCCATTTAAGTGAAGGAACATCATGGACTGCGCACTGATCCGCGCTAGAGAAATCGGGACCCAATTTAGCCTTGATTTTGGCCTAATTTGACAATTCTTGTGAAACTTGAAATTGTATGTCTCTTCCTTATCTTTCTGGCCACAGCAAGATCACCAAAATCCGATATTTGTAGCTCTAGTAATGTTCTGCACATGGCAACAAGGTCAGGATAAGTGAACAATCCAAAAATTAACAATGTTTCACAATTAAGCTGAATTACGCCTAATAATGTAAAAGTAAAACAATGATTGTAAAAGATGTCTAATTTCCGTCTCTCTCTGAATAAGCTTTCCAAGAAGGTATCATATGCCTTAATTGGGCTTAAAGTGAGTAAGTTAGGCCCATTTAAGTGAAGGAACATCATGGACTGTGCATTGATCCGCGCAAGAGAAATCAGGACCTAATTTAGCCTTGATTTTCCTAATTTGACAATTCTCGTGAAACCTGAAATTGTAGGTCACTTCCTTATCTTTCTAGAGACAGCAAGATCACCAAAATCTGATATCTGTAGCTCTAATTATGCTCTGCACAAGGCAACAAGGTCAGGATGAGTGAAAACTCCGAAAATTAACAATGTTTACCAATTAAGCCCAATTAAGCCCAATAATGTAAAAGCAAAAACAATGATTGTAAAAGTTGTCTATTTTTCGTCTCTCTCTAGCTTGTGCGGTTGTAAACTGCTATTTGTTCTTATTAATCCTGACCTAACCCTAGACCAAATTAAGGGCCTCTGAAGAAGCTTTCCAACAAGGTATCATATGCCTTAATTGGCCTTAAGATGAGTAAGTTAGGCCCATTTAAGTGAAGCAACATCATGGACTGTCCACTGATCGGCGCCAGAGAACTCTGTACCCAATTTAGCCTTGATTTGGGCCTAATTTGACAATTCTTGGGAAACATGAAATTGTAGGTCTCTTCCTTATCTTTCCAGGGAAAGCAAGATGTCCAAAATCCGATATTTGTAGCTCTAGTTATGCTCTGCGCAAGGCAACAAGGTCAGGATGAGTGAAAAATCCAAAAATTAACAATGTTTAGCAAGTAAGCCCAATAATGTAAAAGAAAAAACAATGATTGTAAAAGTTGTCTAATTTCTGTCTCTCTGGCTTGTGCGGCTGTAAACTGCTATTGATGCTTGTTAATCCTGACCAAACCTAGAACAAATTAAGGGCCTCTGAATAAGGTTTCCAACAAGGTATCATATGCCTTAATTGGGCTTAAGATGAGTAAGTTAGTCCCATTTAAGTGAAGGAACATCATGGACTGCATACTAAGCCGCGCCAGAGAACTCTGGACCCAATTTAGCCTTGATTTTGGCCTAATTTAACAATTCTTGTGAAATCTGAAATTGTAGGTCTCTTCCTTATCTTTCTAGGGACAGCAAGATCACCAAAATCCGATATCTGTAGTTATGCTCTGCGCAAAGCAACAAGGTCAGGATGAGTGAAAAATCTGAAAATTAACTATGTTTAGCAATTAAGCCCAATAATGTAAAAGAAAAAACAATGATTGTAAAAGTTGTCTAATTTCTGTCTCTCTCTGGCTTGTGCTGCTGTAAAATGCTATTTATGCTTATTAATAATGACATAACCCTAGACCAAATTAAGGGCTCTGAATAAGCTTTCCAACAAGGTATCATATGCCTTAATTGGGCTTAAGATGAGTAAGTTAGGCCCATTTAAGTGAAGGAACATCCTGGAATGCGCACCGATCCGCACCAAAGAACTCGGAACCTAATTTGGCCTAATTTGACAATTCTTGTGAAACCTGAAATTGTAGGTCTCTTCCTTATCTTTCTAGGGACAGCAAGATCACCAAAATCCGATATTTGTAGCTCTAGTTATGCTCTACGAAAGGCAACAAGGTCAGGATGAATGAAAAATCCGAAAATTAACAATGTTTAGCAATTAAGCCCAATATTGTAAAAGCAAAAAAATGATTGTAAAAGTTGTCTAATTTTCATCTCTCTGGCTTGTGCGGCTGTAAACTGCAATTTATGCTTATTTATCCCGATCTAACCCTAGACCAAATTAGGGGACTCTGAATAAGCTTTTCAACAAGGTATCATATGCCTTAATTAGGCTCAAGATGAGTAAGTTAGGCCCATTTAAGTGAAGGAACATCATGGACTGCGCACTGATCCGCGACAGAGAATTCGGAACCTAATTTGGCCTTGATTTTGGCCTAATTTGACAATTCTTGTGAAACTTGAAATTGTAGGTCTCTTCCTTATCTTTCTAGGGACATCAAGATCACCAAAATCCGATATTTGTAGCTCTAGTTATGCTCTGCGCAAGGTAACAAGGTCAAGATGAGTGAAAAATCCGAAAATTAACAATGTTTAGCAATTAAGCCCAATAATGTAAAAGCAAAAACCATGATTGTAAAAGTTCTCTAATTTCTGTCTCTCTCTGGCTTGTGCGGCTGTAAACTGCTATTTATGCTTATTAATGTTGACCTAACCCTAGACCAAATTAAGAGCCTCTGAATAAGCTTTCCAACAAGGTATCATATGCCTTAATTGGGCTTAAGATGGGTAAGTTAGGTCCATTTTTGTGAAGGAACATCATGGACTGCGCACTGATCCGAGCCAGAGAACTCGGGACCCAATTTAGCCTTTATTTTGGCCTAATTTGACAATTCTTGTGAAACCTGAGATTGTAGGTCTCTTCCTTATCTTTCTAGGGACAACAAGATCACCAAAATCCGATATTTGTAGCTCTAGTTATGCTCTGCGCAAGGAAACAAGGTCAGGATGAGTGAAAAATCCGAAAATTAACAATGTTTAGCAATTAAGACCAATAATGTAATAGCAAAAACAGTGATTGTAAAATTTGTCAAATTTCGGTCTCTCTTTGGCTTGTAAGGCTGTAAACTGCTATTTATGCTTATTAATCCTGACCTAACCCTAGACCCAATTAAGGGCCTCTGAATAAGGTTTCCAACAAGGTATCATATGCCTTAATTGGACTTAAGATGAGTAAGTTAGGCCCATTTAAGTGAAGGAACATCATGGACTGCGCACTGATCAGCGCCAGAGAAATCGCGACCCAATTTAGCCTTGATTTTGGCCTAATTTGACAATTCTTGTGAAACTTGAAATTGTAGGTCTCTTCCTTATCTTTCTGGGCACAGCAAGATCACCAAAATCCGATATTTGTAGCTCTAGTAATGTTCTGCACATGGCAACAAGGTCAGGATGAGTGAAAAATCTTAAAATAAACAATGTTTAACAATTAAGCTGAATTACGCCTAATAATGTAAAAGCAAAACAATGATTGTAAAAGATGTCTAATTTCCGTCTCTCTCTGAATAAGCTTTCCAAGAAGGTATCATATGCCTTAATTGGGCTTAAAGTGAGTAAGTTAGGCCCATTTAAGTGAAGGAACATCATGGACTGTGCACTGATCCGTGCAAGAGAAATCGGGACCCAATTAATCTTGATTTTCCTAATTTGACAATTCTTGTGAAACCTGAAATTGTAGGTCACTTCCTTATCTTTCTAGGGACAGCAAGAACACCAAAATCTGATATCTGTAGCTCTAGTTATGCATTGCACAAGGCAACAAGGTCAGGATGAGTGAAAAATCCGAAAATTAACAATGTTTACCAATTAAGCCCAATTAAATCCAATAACGTAAAAGCAAAAACAATGATTGTAAAAGTTGTCTATTTCCGTCTCTCTCTAGCTTGTGCGGCTGTAAACTGTTATTTGTGCTTATTAATCCTGACCTAACCCTAGACCAAATTAAGGGTCTCTGAAGAAGCTTTCCAACAAGGTATCATATGCCTTAATTGGCCTTAAGATGAGTAAGCTAGGCCTATTTAAGTGAAGCAACATCATGGACTGTCCACTGATCGGCGCAAGAGAACTATGGACCCAATTTAGCCTTGATTTGGGCCTAATTTGACAATTCTTGGGAAACATGAAATTGTAGGTCTCTTCCTTATCTTTCCAGCGAAAGCAAGATCTCCAAATCCGATATTTGTAGCTTTAGTTATGCTCTGTGCAAGGCAACAAGGTCAGGATGAGTGAAAACTCCAAAAATTAACAATGTTTAGCAATTAAGCCCAATAATGTAAAAGCAAAAACAATGATTGTAAAAGTTGTCTAATTTCTGTCTCTCTGGCTTGTGCGGCTGTAAACTGCTATTGATGCTTGTTAATCCTGACCAAACCTAGAACAAATTAAGGGCCTCTGAATAAGGTTTCCAACAAGGT
>JAUPTC010000011.1:12772725-12854735 GCA_030762895.1 Sophora flavescens | reverse complement strand
TAAGTTAATTTAGCAAGTTTTAAGTCAAAATAATACACTTATGCTTATTTCCTTGTTTTCGAGTTAAGTAGAAGTTGAGAAAATAAAGAACAGGGGATTCGCCCGAAAGCCATGCTCGCCTCGCGACCAAGCTTGACTGTTCCAAGAAATTGCTAAATCTCGGGTCGCCTCGCAAGAAGGTCTCGCCCGCGAGTCTTCCAAACCTGAAAAAGTCAGGAGACGATCACGGCTTGCCCGTAAAGAAGGTCATGGCCGTGGCGGTTTTGAAGTTGAAGAGTCTCGCCTCGCGAGCATCATTCGCCTCGCGAGTCCGGGAAGTCGGAGAGCATCACGGTTGGGGCCTGATGGCCATAACGGGCGTAAGAAGAAAACTCTTCATATCCTCGCCTCGCGAGCAGAAATTCGCCTCGCGAGAATGCCAGGGTTCTTGTGAGTTCATGAAATTCGCCTCGCGAATGGTTGTTCGCCCTCACGAGCCTTCTGAATTCTGAAATTGTATAAAAGGCTGTTCTGAATATTTTGTAGGGACTCTTGCTTCTCCATTGTTTAGTTTTACGTTTTTTCTGTGTAATTTCGTTTGTTATGGAGAACTAAGTTCTAGGATTAGTCTACTGTATGGGAATTCTCTATACTTGAGGTTTTGTAAAGCCCTATTGTAATTGTTTTTTCCCTTTTCAATACCATATTACACATTTCTGTTTGTTATTTCAGGAGTGTGTAGTATTGTATTGATTTGTTTCAGTGATGTTATTTTCCTATACATAATCGCGTTTGTTATTTCGCGTGTGTTCATTCATGTTCGTTCGTTCATGAGCGCTTAACCCCGTTTGTTATTTCGGGAATAGGAACTTGCATCCATAGTAGCAATTACGTTGTTAGTTGTTACTGTAACTGAAAGGGGATTAGAATCTGCTTAGGGCTTGGGTTTACATTAACCAAGGATAGTTGAGAATTCTTGATGAGATTAATCGTTGTTTGATAAGCGATAAACCCTTTTCAACGGCTTTGTTTTTGATTGCTCTGTTTTGTTTGTTCTTAATTGCATTCCAATCCAAACCCCCCCAAAACTTATTTTTGTGAAAAGTAATATTCTCAGAGTCCTTAGAGACGACATCCGAGTTGTCGCACTATACTATACTTTTAAACCCGCTCGACCTTTTTGGCGCGTGGTGCATGACCAATGGACCAAAAATTGGCGCCGTTGCGGGGACTCGAGTTGTTATTTTTCGCAACTTGTTTTATTTTATTTTTCTTCCTTTCTTTTATTTTGTTTTGTTTTGAATTGGTCTGGCTACTAGGTCTAATTGCCCCGAATCGTGTGATTTTGACCGGAAATTGAAAGAACATTGCACACACTCCGTAGGGAATTTCGGGCTAGATCTAGTAGTGATTCCTATTTATAAACTTCTTTTGATAACATTTGAGACCAAAGTACTTTGAGGGAGATTGCTGACACTGATGTGAATTATAATGGATTGTTCATTGCTTATGCTGGTGCTGAGTCACCTTTTGAGTTAAAATCGGGCTAATCCATTTGTTGCCAAGATTTAATGGTCTTGCAGTGAAGATCCACACAAGCACTTGAAGGAGTTCCAAGTTGTCCGCTCCACAACTTTGAGGCCGGAAGGAGATAGCCCGAGGATCATATCAAGTTGAAGGCTTTTCCATTCTCACTCCAGGGAGCTGCGAAAGATTGGCTTTTATACCTTGCGCCGAATTCCATTACCACATGGAGCGACTTGAAGAAGCTCTTCCTGGAGAAATATTTTCCTGCCTCGAGAGCTGCAATTAGGAAAGAAATCCGTGGAATAAGGCAAGGAAATGAGTCGCTAGGCCGAGTATTGGGAGAGGTTCAAGCAGTTGACATCTAGTTGCCCCCGACACCAAATTTCTGAACAGCTCCTCATCCAATATTTTTATGAAGGATTGCAGCCTATGGATAGGAATATTTTGGATCTTTGCTAGTGGGGAGCATTGGTTGACAAGACCCATCTTTGCTAAGCAACTTATTGAGAACATGTCGTTGAATTCCCAGCAATTCACTACAAGAAGAAATTCTGTTGAGACTAGAGGTGTACATGAGGTCCGCACTTCCTCTTCCGACCATGACAGGTGATGATAGAATTGACAGGCTCACTTCCTTGGTAGAGAAATTGGTGATGGATAGGGTTCGCCTGCGGTGTTGTGTGGCATGTGCGGTTCTCCCGAGCACCCATATGAAGCTTGTCCTATTTTGCAAGGAGGATCAAATACCAGAATCACCTCCAAGCCTTTGCAGTCCATCGGTATAATCGGGGCAATAACCAGAGCGAGATCAGACATTCCAGATCTTTCAACAAATAGGTACCATCCCAGTGGAGTAATCACCCTAATCTGCGGTATGGGAACTCATCCCAACAGCCGATGGCACCTCGAGAATTCTCCTCCAAGTGACTACTTCAGCACCCTCCAGGACCTTGATGAGATGACATGCTCAATAAAATGGCTGCACAAATGGCTGCACAAAATCTACGATTCCAGTGCAGTTCCAGGCCTCACAGCACAATTTCAGGAGAGAACGGAGGCGAGTATTCAGGCATTGCATACACAGATTGGACAGATGGCTACGGACATAAATAATATAAAGCAAGGTCAAGGAACAACCCGCTTTGCCGCCAGACACCCAGTGATCAATCCTAATGCCTCCAATCCCAATGTGAGTTCTATATCTCTCGAGGTGCGGAAAGGTTGTTGAGGCCACTTACGGAAAGAATGAAGAAACTATGAAGGCTACTCCCGAGCCCTCTTTGTTGAAGTTACTCCCGAGCAGGTGGTTGAAGTTGGCCGAGAGAGTGTATAAACCACCCATTCCATTCCCACACAGAATCCGAGAAAAATTTGAAGAGTGGTGGTGAAGATAAAGAGAAGGCAATTCTTGATGTGTTAAGAAAGGTTGGTGTTAATATCCCTCTGTTGGATATGATCAAGCAAGTGCCCAGATATGCAAAATTTCTCAAGGACCTATGCACCAACAAGAGGAAGATGAAGTCTAATGAGAGGGTTGACTTGGGAAGAAATGTCTCGAGCGCTTATCCCAGTCTAAGCCGGAAGAAGTTGTTGCTTTCACTCGTGCACCGCCACCGAAGTGCAAGGATCCAGCACCTTCACTATCCCATGCACTATTGGAGACAAGAAGTTTGAAAACTGCATGTTGGACTTGGGAGCATCTATCAATGTCATGCCTACCTCCATCTTTAACAAACTGGATCTTGGTCCTTTGAAGTACCACGGTATCACCATTCGGTTGCCAACAGAGGACTGTGCCGCCCCATGGGAATGGTGGAAGATGTACTAGTGCAAGTTGATGATCCGATCTTCCCAGCTGATTTCTACATCTTGGACATGGCGGCGAGACACATTCCAGTAAATCACCAATCATCCTGGGCCGGCCATTCATGAAGACAGCCAAGACTAACATTGATGTGGGTGATGGAACCATGTCTATGAAGTTTGGGGATATAGTTGCAAAGTTCAACATATTTGATGCTATGAAACATCCAGCGGAAGAGCACTCTGTATTCCACATTGAGCTGGTATCTGAGACTATTGAGGATAACCATGAGAACTTGTTTTCTAATTCTCCACTTAATTCTGGCTGTGATGATATTCTTTCTTTTCTTGATTGTACTAACGCTAACCATTTTGTGGTTTGTGCTGAGATTGCTGCATGTTTAGCAGGTGATAAGATTGTCAGTGCAGTGGATGAGAAACATGAAGAAGATGAAGGAGCACTGGAGGCCTTCTCTACCTCTTTGGACTTAGACTGCAAGGAATGGGATCCAGGTGACAGCTCCCGCTTACACTGCACTTGATCAGGGAGTACTCTTTTCCTTTCCCTCACTATGATCTTATAATTCTGCTGTTCATTGGGGACAATGCATGTTTTAAGTGTGGGGAGGGAATTAGAATAAAGTTTTCTTTCCTTTGAATAAAAGCTCCTGAATAATTTGAGAAGCTCAGGAGCATTTGTGTGTTGAGTCTTTTGATTGGCAAGTTTGTTAGATTTTGATTGATGTTGCACAGATTGCTTGCATGATTGACATGTGATGATTCCCCCTAGGCTGAAAAATTTGAAAATTTTTTGTGATTCCCATGTGAAATTGAAAACTGAACCTTGGGATTCTGTTATGATAGCATGATGAATGATAAGTTTGGGGTGATAGGGAACACACACTAGGGATAGTATCTCTGTTCAAATAATTTGCAAATAATGTCCAGGTGAGGTTTTGAGCCTCCAACATGTTTTAAAATGTGTGAAAATCACTTTCAAGTTGCACTTCCCTGGATTTGATTGAATCTCTTTTTGGGTTGCATGATTATATGTGTGTAGCAAATGATTTAGGCAGTTTCTTTGTAAATAGCTACTTGGCCTGAATAAACCAATTCCTAATGCATGTTCCCTAGTTAGCCCTTTTGAGCCTATTAGCCTGTTAATTCTTGATAACCTAATGTTATAAGCCCTAAAATCTGGAAAACCATGTTAACCCGATCTTAGGATTAGGAGAGCATGTAATCTTAGAATGGGTGCAAGAAACTAAAGTTTGGGGTGGCTGCGTGGTGTAAAATGTTGTTGGGATTGAAAAAAAAAAAAAAAAAAAATGTACAAATGAAAAAAAAAAAAAAAAAAAAAGAAAAATAAAAAGACAAAAATGCCAAAAAGAAATAAAAAGAGCTGTAGCCACCCAGAAGTGTAAAGAAAAAAATAAAGAAAGGAGCTTAAGTGAATTTCTATGTGTAAATATAGTTCATGCTCTCTTAGTTCCTAGGGTCTTCAGCTTAGTTCCTTTTGTATATCCTACCCTTAGCCAGGCCCCATTACAACCCAATAAAGACCTTCTGATGTTGCTTGCATGTTCTCTGTGGGAACCATTTTGAGATGAAAAGCAAATTTGTGGGAAGTGTACTTGAAAAGTGAAACTGAGTGCAAGTTGTTAGCCCGACATAAACCGAGGTAGTGAGTGAACAAATAATGCCCTTGTGAGGAAGGCAGTTGTTTGGATTTGGTGATCCCCCTCTTGTGTGTGACTTAGATTCCCTGCTTAGATTTCTGATTGTTTTCATGATGAAACTCTCAATTGTTTGGAATAAATGAATGTGGGGATTGCTCTGTTTGAAAGGGGGAAACAATGAAGAAAGATTGTCTTTGAAGTTGCTTGAATTTGTGCAATGTTGGTTGAATCTTTTAAGCTTGCCAGTGTCCCGAGTCTTTTTGATTTTTGAGTCTTAGTTTGCTTGGGGACAAGCAAAGTTTAAGTTTGGGGTATTTTGATAAGCCTCCCGGCTCATCTAGTTTTATAGCTAGTATGACCAGGGTTTTGTGCAAATTATATCGTATTTTCACCCAAATTAGATTAGATTGTCCTCAAGCAAGGTATTGAGTCTCTAGAGTAGTTTTAAGTTAATTTAGCAAGTTTTAAGTCAAAATAATACACTTATGCTTATTTCCTTGTTTTCAGAGTTAAGTAGAAGTTGAGAAAATAAAGAACAGGGGATTCGCCCATGAAAGCCATGCTCGCCTCGCGACCCCGAAGCCCGACTGTTCCAAGAAATTGCTAAATCTCTGGGTCGCCTCGCAAGAAGGTCTCGCCCGCGAGTCTTCCAAACCTGAAAAAGTCGGGAGACGATCACGGCTTGCCCGTAAAGAAGGTCATGGCCGTGGCAGTTTTGAAGTTGAAGAGTCTCGCCTCGCGAGCATCACTCGCCTCGCGAGTCCGGGAAGTCGAGAGCATCACGGTTGGGGCCTGATGGCCATAACGGGCGTAAGAAGAAAACTCTTCATATCCTCGCCTCGCGAGCAGAAATTCGCCTCGCGAGAATGCCAAGGGTTGCCGACAGTTCATGAAATTCGCCTCGCGAATGGTTGTTCGCCTCATGAGCCTTTCTCGAATTCTGAAATTGTATAAAAGGCTGTTCTGAATATTTTGTAGGGACTCTTGCTTCTCCATTGTTTAGTTTTACGTTTTTTCTGTGTAATTTCGTTTGTTATGGAGAACTAAGTTCTAGGATTAGTCTCTTGTTTGGGAATTCTCTATACTTGAGGTTTTGTAAAACCCTATTGTAATTGCTTTTCCCTTTTCAATACCATATTACACATTTCTGTTTGTTATTTGAGAGTGTGTAGTATTGTATTGATTTGTTTCAATGATGTTATTTTCCTATACATAATCGCGTTTGTTATTTCGCGTGTGTTCATTCATGTTCGTTCGTTCATGAGCGCTTAACCCCGTTTGTTATTTCGGGAATAGGAACTTGCATCCATAGTAGCAATTACGTTGTTAGTTGTTCATCAGAATCGAAAGGGGATTAGAATCGCTTAGGGCTTGGGTTTACATTAACCAAGGATAGTTGAGAATTCTTTGACATGAGATTAATCGTTGTTTGATAACTGATAAACCCTTTTCAACTGCTTTGTTTTTGATTGCTCTGTTTTGTTTGTTCTTAATTGCATTCCAATCCAAACCCCCCCAAAACTTATTTTTGTGAAAAGTAATATTCTCAGAGTCCTTAGAGACGACATCCGAGTTGTCGCACTATACTATACTTTTAAACCCGCTCGACCTTTTTGGCGCGTGCGCGACAGCGCGACCACAAAGCAATGGACGAGACCACCCCGTCCAGCAGTAAGTGTAATGGACTGGACTGGACCGCGTCCAACAACAAGTCCAAAGCAATGGATTGGACTGGACCGTATCCCACAACAAGTCCTATGCAATGGATGGGACCACCCCGTCCTAAAGCAATGGACGGGACCACCCTGTCCAACAGCAAGCGCAATGGACTGTATTGGACCGCATCCAACAACAAGTCCAATGTAATGGACTGGCCTGGACCGCGTCCAACAAGTCCAATGCAATGGACTGGCCTAGACCGCGTCCAAGAACAAGTGCAATGGACTGGACTACGTCCAACAGCGAGTCTAATGCAATGGACGGGACCAATCCGTCCAATAGCAAGTTAATTATGAGCCCCCTCCTTTCTTTATTATTTTCTTTTTATTCTTTCTCTCTTCACTATTATTATAAGTCTCCTTGAAGAACAAAATCATGAGAATTAGAATAAAATGTGGACAAAAATGGGTGTTCACAGTTTCCCCTCGTTACTTGTTGCATACTAGAAGACATGATTAGTTGTGACTTTTCATTTATTGTAGTAATGAACAAGTGAAGAAAAATGAACACATATTTTGTCCGAACACGAGGACCTTAGAAGAAAACATTACAGTTTGAAAATAAAATTGCAGTGGACGGAACTTCTTCGTCCAACAGGAGAGTAAATATGAAGCGAGCCTTAGAACTCGAAAATAAGCATGCAATGGATGGAATATCTTCGTCCAACAGAAAATAAACATGCAATGGACGGAACCTCCTCGTCCAACAGAAAATAAACATGCAATGGACGGAACCTCTTCATCCAACAGAAAATTAAATGCAATGGACGGAACCTCCTCGTCCAACAGAAAGTAAACATGCAATGGACGGAACCTCTTCGTCCAACAGAAAATTAAATGCAATGGACGGAACCTCCTCGTCCAACAGAAAATAAACATGCAATGGACGGAACCTCTTCATCCAACAGCAAAGTAAACATGCAATGAGCCTTAGAGCTCGAAAATAAGGGTGCGGTGGGCCTCAGAGCTCAAAAATAAAATTGCAGTGAGCCTTAGAGCTCGAGAATAAAATTGCAGCGAGCCTTAGAGCTCGAAAATAAAATTGTAGTGAGCCTTAGAGATCGAGAATAAAATTACGGTGAGCCTTAGAGCTCAAAAATAAGCTTGCAATGACCCTTAGAGCTCGAGAATAAAAATGCATTGAGTCTCAGAGCTCGAAAATGAACTTGCAATGAGCCTTAGAGCTCGAGAATAAAGATGCGGTGAACCTCAGAGCTCGAAAATAAAATTGTAGTGAGCCCCAGAGCTCGAAAATACTCAACCAGTAATCTGAAACAAATGAGAATCCTTTCCTTTTGAGGATAGCGGAACCAAATGCTCCATGGAAAAACTTCCACCAACCAAACCCTTGTTCACCGGCCACTCTTGGACGAGGCATCACTCATTCTTTTAACAACATTGGTCACCCAAGAATCTAATAAACTCTGGATGTTATGTTTGTCCTCCCAATCTTATTTGCATCATTATTTTGTCGTCCAGTGCATGCTACCTCTTCCATTGAATTTGAAGTATTGAGTCCTTTTGGTTCAAACCATTCATTGGAGCTTCCATTTAGAATTATCAAATCATACCATTAAACTTATATTTACTTTTATTGAGACGTGACCATAGTGATTGAACATGAGAATGAACACGACAGGGGAGTGTGAGAGAAAAGCCTCTTGCCTTAATACAAGAATTTAGTTTGTTAAGAGACAATCAATGAGAACAAAATTACAACAGGGATCGTGAAGATTAAAAAAAACAATGATAAGCGGAGAAAATTACGAAAATCACATAAAATTTGCCCCAGTGCTGGTCCTTTGATTTTCATTTAATTGATTCCCCTCAGCCTTTTGATGACACAAATCTTGGCTTCTGTTTCTGATTCCTTAAACACACCTTCTTTGATCATTCCTTGACAAATTTGCCCCAGTATACTCAGTCGGATAAAATTGCCTCAGTGTGGTGAGTGCTTGCAAAAGTGTTGGACCATATCCTCCCCCTAGGCTGCCTATGCAGGTTTTCAGCCTAGGGTTTCTTTGCCCTAACTTTTGCCTAGGTTTCCCTTTCGGGTTTTCCACCTAGCGGGCCTTTGCTTTTCTTTTGTTTTTATTGTGTTTTGCCCTAACTTTTGCCTAGGCTGCCCTTTCGGGTTTTCAACCTAGCGGGCCTTTTCTTTTCTTTTGTTTTCATTGTGTTTTGCCCTAACTTTTGCCTAGGCTGCCCTTTTGGGTTTTCAACCTAGCGGGCCTTTAAGCGTAGAACTTTTTCACAGCATCAAATCACCTCTCGAGAATGCTTGTTTGACAATATAAGGGCCTTCATAATTTGGTGTCCATTTTCCTCGGGCATCCTCCTGACTAGGGAGGATTTTCTTTAAAACCAGGACTCCCACGCAAAATTCTCTAGGATGAACCTTTTTATTGAAATCTCTTGCCATTCTGTTTTGATACAATTGCTCGTGACAGATAGCTGCCAGACTTTTCTCTTCTATCATGTTCAACTGCTCATATCGAGTTTTCACCCATTCAGATTCTTCTAAATCTGCTTCCATCAAGACTCTTAGAGAGGGGAGTTCTACTTCGATAGGTGAGACAGCCTCCATCCCGTACACCAGAGAGAAAGGGGTTGCCCCAGTGCTTGATCGTATGTTAGTCCGATAAGCATGTAGAGCATATGGCAACATTTCGTGCCAGTCCTTATAGTTTACAACCATCTTGGCAACGATCTTCTTGACATTTTTGTTTGCTGCTTCAACTGTACCATTCATTTGAGGCCTATAAGGAGCCGAATTGTGGTGTTTGATTTTGAAACAATCGCAAAACTTTTGAATCTCGGTACCATTAAGATTAGCAGCATTATCTGTGATTATCCTCTCTGGGATCCCGTATCTACAGACGATGTCCTTCTTGAGGAATTTGAGAAACACCCTTTGAGTTATGCTGGCATATGAAACAGCTTCTACCCATTTAGTGAAATAGTCTATCGCCACCAAAATGAAACGATGACCATTGGAAGCCTTGGGATTAATGGGACCGATGACATCTATTCCCCAGATCGAAAAAGGCCATGGGGATGCTAAACTGTGCAGTGGAAACGCAGGTGCATTAACCTGGTCTGCATGCATCTGGCATTTTTGGCATTTACAAACATGCTCCATACAATCTAGCTCCATAGTAGACCAATAATAACCACTTCTCAATATCTTCCTAGCCATCATATGACCATTGGCATGAGTCCCACAGATTCCTTCATGAACTTCGATCAAGATCAATTTAGCTTTGCGAGCATCCACACATCTGAGTAGGGTACCATCATATCCTCTTTTATACAAGACTTCCTTGTTTAAGAAAAAGGCCATAGCCAGTCTTCGGATGGTCTTTTTATTTACTTTTCTCGCCTCTACCGGGTATTCCTTGTTATGAATATATTGCTTGATATCATGATACCAAAACTTACCACCATGTTCTCCTTCCACATGAGCACAGTACGCCGGTTCATCTTGCACTCTAATTTGGATGGGTTGGACATTGATATGGATATCCAGCTTGGTCATGGCAGCTAGTGTGGCTAAAGCATCAGCAAATTGATTCTTGTCTCGACTTAAATGCGAGAAAGTAATCTCGTCGAACTTTGCAATCAACTGAGTCAAGTATTTCTGATACGGAATCAACTTAGAGTCTTTGGTCTGCCATTCACCATTGACTTGGTAAATGATTAAAGCTGAATCCCCGAAGACTTTCAACTGCTTTATACCCAGTTCAGGTGCCATTTGCAATCCACCAGCACATGCCTCGTATTCTGCAATATTATTTGTACATTCGAATTTCAGTTTTACGGCCATCGGGTACTGCTTGCCATTTGGTGAGATAACCACTGCCCCTATGCCGTTGCCATGCATATTGACTGCTCCATCAAGATACATTTTCCACACATCTTCCTGTTCCTCATCTTCCTCGAGGGACATTATCTCTCCATCTGGGAACTCGGAATTGACAGGCCATCCATCCTCAAGAGGATTCTCTGCTAAATGGTCAGCAATCGCACTTCCTTTGATGGACTTTTGAGTCACATATTTGATGTCAAATTCTGACAATATCACTTGCCACTTCGAAACCCTTAAGGAGATATGAGGACTTTCGAAGATATACTTCAAAGGATCCATTTGAGAAATTAGCCAAGTGGTGTGATATAACATGTATTGTATGAGTCTTCTGGAGGTCCATACTAGTGCACAACAAGTCTTCTTGATTTCCATATAACGAGCCTCACAGGCGTTAAACTTCTTACTCAGATAGTAAGTTGCCTTCTCCTTCCTGCCAGATTCATCTTGTTGTCCCAGCATTGCCCCCATTGAGGTTGGGAGTATGGTGAGATAGAGTAACAATGGACGTCCTTGGGTAGGTGGTACCAATACCGGGGGATTCAATAGATATGCCTTTATATTATCAAAGGCTTCTTGACAGTCATCATCCCATCTTCCTGGATTATTCTTACTGAGGAGTTTGAAGATTGGCTCGCATGTGCTAGTCAGATTTACAATGAAGCGCGCAATATAGTTCAATCTTCCAAGAAAACCCCTTACTTCTCGCTCGCTCTTAGGTGCTAGCATGTCATGTATTGCTTCTACCTTGTTAGGGTCCATCTTTATTCCTTCTCTACTGACAACAAAGCCAAGTAAATTCCCTGCGGATACACCAAAAGTACATTTTGTAGGGTTGAGGCACAACTTGTACTTTCTTAGCCGCTCGAACAACTTTCTCAAAACTGCCACATGGCTTTCTCCTTCCTTGGACTTAGCCACTATATCATCAACATATACCTCTACCTCCTTATGCATCATATCATGGAACAATGCTACCATAGCACGTTGGTAAGTGGCCCCAACATTTTTTAATCCAAAAGGCATCACTTTGTAACAAAAAGTTCCCCAAGGAGTGATAAAAGTTGTCTTTTCTTTATCGTCATTGTCCATGAGGATCTGATTGTACCCAGAATACCCGTCCATGAAAGAAAACCTGTGACTTCTGGCTGTGCTGTCTACAAGGACATCAATATGAGGTAGGGGGAAATCATCCTTTGGACTGGCTTTATTCAGGTCTCGGTAGTCCACGCACATTCTGACCCTCCCATCCTTCTTTGGTACTGGAACAATATTATCTACCCATTCCGGGTGTCTAGCTACTTCCAGAAAGCCAGCCTCCAACTGCTTGGTCACATCCTCCTTGATCTTCAGCGACATCTCAGGATGCATCCTCCTTAACTTTTGCTTCTTTGGAACCGCATCTGGGTATAAGGGAATTTTATGTGATTCTATCTCAGGATCTAAACCTGGCATATCTCTGTAGGACCATGCAAAAACATCAAGATACTCTTTGAATAGTGCAACCATTTGTTCACGCTCTGGGTTATCCACTATTTTCAACTCCTTTTTATCTTCCTCGGTTCCCATATTGACCACTTTTGCAACCTCATCATTCGAGCTAATCCCTTCCTCTGACCGTTTCACCACTTTTATGAATTCTTCAATGTCTTCTTCTTCCTCATCGGATTCAAGATTGTATTCATCAGCGGCCGCGAGGGAATCAATAAATGAGCTTTCAAAGTTCCTCTCTTGAGGTAAATCTTTAGTGGAAGAAGTATTCCTGGAAGAAAAAGTCGGGAATAGGAGAAGTATAGGCAAGAGTCTTATTTGTGACAGAAAAGCTTAAAATAAATAAATGAAAAAGAGAGAGAAAAGAAATGATGGAACCAAAAGGAAAACACCAGGCAAATTGCTACATTCTCATTCACGTCTCAAACAAAGTAAACATCAGTTCATATTTAGTACGATAAGATAATTACTTCATGGAAATAACATCAACAAATGATTCAGACCGCCAATAATTGAGAACTTCATCTACTTCAGAGTTAAAGTTTCTTCCTTCCTTAGGCATACGGGCAGCCATCCAGGTCCGAGATCTGGTATTGAGAACTCGGGTTTGATTGGTGTCACCTTTCCTAGGTCGCGCAATGGTTCCCGAATCCTCAGAAGGATGTGACTCTGTAAAGCATCCTAGAATCTCATTAGTAAACCCAAAATTTTTGTGTGTGTGTAAGTATGCATGTGCAAGTTAACATCCTTTGTTTGATCACGAAAGTACTCTTAGGAAGACTGTCGTATACACCAATAGCAAGAAAACTCATCCTGTAATCAAATCTAGTGGTATGGTTCCCTCTAGCTTGAATGAAGTTGGTGTCAAGTCCAAGGGAGAATACACTCCTCAATAGACCAAACCCGTACTAGCAACGTCCTCATTTTAATGCAGAAAACACATTGTTTTTAGGGTAAAAATATAGTTGATGACATATCTAAGGGAGAATGCACTCCTCGATAGATGTCATCTAAAAAATGTTCGATAGACATGGATGAAAACTTCCATTCCATTATAAATATTTCGATACAAATCATGAGTCTTTGTTCAAAATAAAAGAAGTACATTGATAGTTTCAGTCTTTCTCCGAGGTCTACAAAGTTCTATGTTTAGAGTCTTATCTTCTTTTTCCTGAACCCTCTGGCAAGTTTCCCAAAATGATTGAAGAACTCGGTCACATTTGGTGGTAGCTGAAGGAAATGGTTCATACGAATGTGGATGGATGCCTCTTCAAATCGCTACACCAGCTGGGAAGTGTGATATTGGAGCTTATCCACCATATCCTCGTATTTTCTCTTCCATGCTTCTTTTTCATTCATTACATCCTTCACCACAAATTTCCATCCTTTTACCCATTCTGCGTGACGTTGAGCTTCAACCCTTTCAGAGTCTTTTATCTTGTTTCTGAGCCAATTTTCTCTCATGTTGGCTTCTGTTAATAGCTCGCGATACTTGACTGCTTCGTCCCATCCTCGATCAGAGTACACTTCTGTTTGGGCCAAGAATTCCTGTAGAGATTCAACCCTCTCTTCTAGTACATGTATTGTTTCAACGTGAACCCCTATATTTGTCTCGAGCTCTTCTTTCCTTTTCTGAAGTTTGACAAGCATCTTCTCTTGACATCCTATTTTTGCCAGCAGCTCCTGAATTTCTGCTTCTTTGTCTTTTCTTGCCCTTTTTACACGATTCGGGGCTTCATGGCCATGGCGCATTCATCCTTCAAATGCTCAATTTGTAATCTCAGCTTCTACACTTGTCTTCGGAGTGTGATAATGGTTACTTCGGCAGCTTGGTCTTTCTCATCAAAAATCCTCATTTCAGCTTTTAAAACTTCGATCTCTTTCAACATTTGATCTTTGGTTAGAAGATTATTTTCCTTATGGAGAGGGGATGCAGGTCTTGGAGGGAAACCTCTTCTTGCTTCTCGACATATATACTTCATATCTTTTTGTGTGAGCTATGACTCGTCTTCCTAATTCCTCCGGTCCTTTTAAATGAATATCATTCCATGCTGACCTTGCTGCTATCATTTGACTCTTGATGCCTTCACCTTCTTGGTATAGGAAGAATATCCCATCGAGCAGCTCTTTGGGGGGGTCATCCTGTGTCCACTTGAGTTGACGCATTACCAAAGCTGGTGAGTATGATACACAACCTCTGGTACCCATCAATGGAACATTTGACAAACTTCCACAGCTGAATACAACTGAATCTCCATTATACCATGGACACATCCAACTAAATGACCGCGGGTCGATATGATCAAACTCTTGTTTCCACTCATATAGCTTACGTGGATTTAGTTGCATGTGAGTGAATCCTTTCAGCGGGTCGTCTGTTCTATCAATTTTATCACGAGCATAAAAGTGAGTCATGATCCAGACATACAATATTGACGTACAACATCACAGTTTCCCTTGTTGATTTTGATGACAAACCTGTAGGGAGAGGAAAGTTTCAGCTAAGATAGCAGGGACCGGGTTTACACCATATTCTTCGACCCTATAGAAAATATCCATGGCCGACTGATCAATCAGATCTGGTACAAAAGGAAAGAGCACCAACCCATGTATCATGAGGGCTAGTACTTTGCTGAAAGTAACCCATCGTTGTTGCTGGCCCAACTTGTTGAGATACTCTTCCAAAAATCGCCTCTTCAACCCTTTGGTGGTTCCCTTTTCTATTTTCTCTATCTGTTCCGGTTGAAGCTCCAATAAACTTGCTATTTTTCGATTTGTTACATGTTGGCCATAATACATGTAGAAGCGAGTCTTCTTTTTAATTGGCGGTCTTAGCATATAAGCATACTCTTCCATGGTTGGAGTGATGTCCAAGTTAGGCAATTCAAAATATCTCAAAGTTGAGTTCCAATATTGGGCCAATGCACTCAGAGCGGGAGCTTCCACTGGAACACGCAACAGGTCCAATATTCTACCATACTTGCTGACAAAGTCTGAGCGTGCTTTTTCTGGCATTTGCTAGCTGAGTTCACATAATCTCTTCACGTCATTGAGTATCACATCGATCTTGATATTTTTCTTGGAACAACTCGCATTGCTAGTACTCTTTTATGAACCAAACTTTTCCATTTTCTTGCTATAAGGTGAATACCAAAATCTTCCAACAAAGACACAACAAAAAAATGAGTATAGTAAAACAAATATATCTTGCATGATTCATGATGCATGGACCCAATGGGGTTGAAAACCCTTATGGGTATGCATTACCTTCATTATGACATAATGCCTATTAGGTGTGCAATATATTCGAATATGTCATTCAGGTTTGGGGCAGCAATGTGACGCCCCTAGTTTTGTGAATATTCACGATGAGCATGCATGACAATTTATGCTTATGATGATAGAGAGAGGAAAGAAAAGTACGCCCTCGTTTGCCCTAAGCCAGGTAAAACCTAAGGATGGACACGCCCTCAGGTTAGGACTCTAAACAGGTTGGCCACTAGGTCTGCTCTATTAATGAAAGTTGGGACGGGTGTAGACCTCTAAAAGTCAAGGTCCCCAGATTGCCCTCATAAGAATATGATTCATGAATCTAGCCACAAGTAGGGATAAACCCTCTCAATATGACTATTCCATGATCTCATGTACAATCTGAGTGGTGAACTGACAAGTATTAGGGAGGTACAAGACCTCTTCAATAACAATATCAGAGCACCGCCTAATCCTTGGGTTTTTGAGCAAGCTCGGGTATAGAGCTAAGTGTGTGTGCAATATGTGATAGTGATGTGTGTGAAGGGGGCATACAAACCTGTAACACTTAAAAGTAAAAATAAAAAGAGAAGACAAGAAAAACCTACAAAACACAAACATAGGTATATATAAAAAGAGGATACAAGTCCTCTACCCTATTGTTAAAACAGGGGAAACATAAAAGAAAGGAGGAGGAAGCAAAAACATTGTTAGTGAAACATATATAACAATAACGTGAGTTAAAATGTATGTACAACTAAATCTTCTCGTTTAAATAAGAGGAAAAACTCAACCAAAAGGACAACCCAAACAGACATCACTAAAAATAAAAACATTTTTTAGTTTTGTCATTTAATTATTGTAAGGAGAAAAACAGCAAGATATAATCATAAAAGGAAAAACAAATAAGCTACACGTTACTAAAAATTTACAAAACCAATTTTTACGGGCTTGACTCTCTTAAAAGAACTCCCCAGTGGAGTCTCCATCTGTAGCGACAAAAAAAGAACTAGTTTTTCCTTTTAGGGAGAAAACATGGAGTCGCCACCAACTTTATTTAATTTCGGGGAAGATGGAAAACCCTTTAAAAAAAAGCTTTGGGTTCGGGAGTCGATTACGTCTAGGGAAGGCATGGAGACTTAACCCCACGGCACCCTAGAACATCCATAAAATTGGTTACCCAAAATTAGTTGTGTAGATTATTAGTAACTTGAAAATATTTGTTTTACCCCGAAAATCATTTAAAGGAAAATCATTTTTTGTTTTAAGATATTTTGTATTTTTTTATCGGCTTTATATTTGTGAAATTTTTTTATTAATCCTAAATGAGGTTGAACATGGTACGTAAGTCCACAGGGCAACCTCAAAATCTAAAAGGTTGAGCATGACACTTGTCATAGAGCAACCCTAAAATAACATTAATTTAAGTGACCATATCATATTTTTATGTAAACAATAGTTTTGCCTTATGAAAATAGAATGAAAATGAAACATTTTAAGTGTTTAGTAACAGTATAGCCATGTGAAGTTTACTAGTATATCATGCATTTCAGTATATGACAGCAAACAATGAAATAGAAACCTTACGATACATCATTTCTGAAACAAGCATAAGAACTCATATAGCAAATATCGTACTAACTCGTTCGGTTTCAATATCCATGGATTTTCTTTTCGTCATAAACAGAAATACAGAAAAATAAGAACGTCAAGAGAAACTCATGAATAATATCAACAAAGAGAACAAGGATTACCAAATGAGAGCAGAATAAAAGTGATTTTGTTTATTCCCAGTGATAAGATTTCGAGATCGGAGTCTTTACATTCAATCTCACTGGCTCCTTCAGCTCTTCCTTCTTAACCACTCTAATAATAGGGAAGAGAAAAGGAAACTCAGATCTCTAATCTCTTCCTCACAACGAAAACGTTAGATAAAAATCTCTCTCTCTGGTCTTTTTTCTCACAAATAAAATATCAGATCATAAGTCCCTCTATGGAAAATGTTCTCCCCCCCCCCCCCCCCCTCTTCTCATCTTTTTCCTCTCCTTTTATAGATGGAGGAGAGGGCTTTTTGCTGCTTCTCCATTGGCTTCAAGGTCGGTTTGTACGAAATCATAGGCTTTGGCGGTTTTGAGCAGCAATAGCGTGCATTCAGATGGGGGCGGTGTGAGCAGTGGAAAGGAGGTGATTTGATGTGAAGGCTACGTGTTTGAAAAGAGAAGGAGATGGGGGTTTTATCTGATGTGTATGATGGCTTTTTAGGGTTAGGAGTGGGGTTGCCAGGTTAAAATGAGGGAGAAGATGAGGAAGAAAAAAAAGGACCGATGGGTAGAGGAGGTACAAGGGTGGTTCTGAGCAGGAATAGCATGTGTCCAGATGGGGGACGGCACGAGCAGCAGAAAGGAGGTGATTTGATGTGAAGGTTGCGTGTTTGCAAAGAGAAGGAGATTGGGGGGGGGGGGTTTCTGATGTGTATGATGTCTTTTTAGGGTTAGGAGTAGGGCTTCTAGGTTAAAACAAGGGAGGAGATGAGGAAGAAGAAGGACCAATGGGTAGAAGAGGAAAAGAGGTCTTGTCTGATATGTAAAGTAGGTAGGAGACTGGTCGCGCTGTTGCGCACGCGCCAAAAAGGACGAGCGGGTTTTGAAAATGTAGTTTAGGGCGACAACTCGGATGTCGTCTCTCAAGGACTCTTAAAATGTTATTTTCCACAAAAATAAGTTTTTGGGGGGGTTTGGATTGAGATGTAATCAAAGAAAACATAATACTAAAAACAGAGCAATTGAAAACAAGCAGTTCAAGGAGGTTATCAAATGGCCAAAAACAGATTGATCTATTGTTCTCAATTTCCTAACTATCATAGGTTCATGCAATTTCCAAGCTCTAAGCAGATTCTAATCCCCTCCCGGTTGTAGTAGCAATTTACAAGCGAAACCACTACTACAGATACATATCCCTATTCCCGAATTAAGCAAACGGGGTTAAGTCCTTCGTGAACTAAGCGAACACGAAATGTACACACGCAAATTAAGCAGATGCGATTAATTATAGGAACATGATATCACCAGAAATAAATCAACACAATACAGTATACTCCTGAATTAAGCAAACAGAAATATAAAGCATGGCATTGAAGAGGGAAAAGCATACAAAACAGGGAAATACAAGAACCTCAAGTGTATGGAAATCAATTACAATAGATCAATCCTAGAAACTTAGTTCTCCATAACACAAACGAAATCACACAGAGAAAAACGTAAAAACAGAAAAATGGAGAAGCAAGTATATATACAAACTGTTCAGAACATCAATTTATACTAATCAGAAATTAAGCTTATTCGCGAGGCGAAGCCTCTTTCGCGACGCGATTCTTGTGAACAGTCTGCAACTTTTGGTATTCTCGCGAGGCGAACAATACTTCGCGGGGCGAGGTACTGAAGAGTCTTCTTGTCACTCCCGTTATGGACATCAAGGGCCAACCGTGATGCTCTCTGACTTCCAGTCTCGCGAGGCGAATGTATGCTCGCGAGGCGAGACTCTTCAACTTCAAAACTGCCACGGCCGTGACCTTCAACACGGACAAGCCGTGATCATCTCTGACTTTTCAGGGTTGCAAGACTCGCGGGGCGAGACCATATTCGCGGGGCGAACCAGAGACCTAGCATTTTCTTGGAACAGTCAGGCTTCGGGGTCGCGTGGCGAGCATATCTTTCGCGGGGCGAATCCCCTGACTTTATTCTCTCAACTTCTACTTAACCTGAAAACAAGGAAATAAGGATAAGTGTATTATTTTGACTCAAAACTAGCTAAATTAACTTAAAACTACTCTAGAGACTCAAAACCTTGCTTGAGGACAATCTAATCTAAGTTGGGTGAAAATAGGATATAATTTGCACAAAACCCTGGTCATACTAGCTATAAAACTAGATGAGCCAGAGGCTTATCAAAATACCCCAAACTTAAACTTTGCTTGTCCCCAAGCAAACTAAGACTCAAAAATAAAAAAGACTCAAGACCTGGCAAGCTTAAAAGATCCAATCAACATTGCACAAATTCAAGCAACTTCATCAAAACAGTTTTTCTTCATTGTTTCTCCCTTTTCAAACAGAACAATCCCCACATTCATTTATTCTAAACATTTGAGAATTTCATCATGAAAACAATCAGAAATCTAAGCAGGGGATCTAAGTTACACACAAGAGGGAGATCACCAACTTCAAACAACTGCCTTCCTCACAAGGGTATTTAGTATATCACTCAATCACTCAGTTTGTGTCAGGCTAACAACTTGCACTCAGTTTCACTTTTCAAGAACACTTCCCAAAAATTTGATTTTCATCTCAAAATGGTTCCCACAGAAAACATGTAAGCAACATCAAAAGGTCTTTTATGGGTTGTAATGGGGCCTGGCTAAGGGTAGGATATACAAAAGGAACTAGGCTGAAGACCCTAGGAACTAAGAGAGCATGAACTATATTTACACTTTGAAATTCACTCAAGTTCCTTTCTTTATTTTTTTTTCTTTACACTTCTGGGTGACTACAGCCTTTTATTTCAACACTTTTTATTTTTTTATATATATATTTTTTTTTTACATTTATACACTTTTTCTTTCATAAGCCTTTGGCTCCAACTCTTTTTTTTTTTTACAATATATTTTTTTTCTCAATCCCAACAACATATTACACCTTGCAGCCACCCCAAACTTAGTTTCTTGCACCCATTCTAAGATTACATGCTCTCCTAATCCTAAGATCGGGTTAACATGGTTTTCCATATTTTTGGGCTTATAACATTAGGTTATCAAGAATTAACAGGCTAATCGGCTCAAAAGGGCTAACTAGGGAACATGCATTAGGAATTGTTTTATTCAGGCCAAGTAGCTATTTACAAAGAACATGCCTAAATCATCTGAAGCAAACACATAATCATGCAAACCAAAAAGAGATTCAATCAAATCCAGGGAAGTGCAACTTGAAAGTGATTTTCACACAGTCAAAAACATGTTGGAGGCTCAAAACCTCACCTGGACATTCATGCAAATTGTTTGAAAGAGATTCTATCCCTAGTGTGTGCTCCCTATCACCCCAAACTTATCATAAGTCATGCCATCATAATAAAATCTCAAAGTTCAGTTTTCAATCACATGGGAATCACTTTTCAAAAACAAAAAATTTTTCAGCCTAGGGGGAATCATCACATATCAATCATGCAAGCAATCTGTGCAACATCAATCAAAATCCAATAGACTTGCCAACAAAAGACTCAACACACAAACGCTCCTGAGCTTCTCAAATTATTCAGGAGCCTTATTCAAAGAAAAGGAAAAACTACAACTAGTTCCCTCCCCCACACTTAAAACATGCATTGTCCCTAATGAACAACAGAATTATATAATCAGAGTGAGGGAAAAGGAAAAGAAACTCCCTGATTATGTGTCAGCATAGGTTGGAGCATCCAAAGAGAGCTCCTCAACATTAGCATCCGCAGGGTCACCAGCATCCACACCATGGAATGGCTTCAACCTTTGCCCATTAACCTTGAAGGTCTTGTTGGTACCTGTACTTTGAATCTCTACTGCACCATAAGGAAACACATTAGTCACAACAAAAGGGCCATCCCATTTGGACCTAAGCTTCCCAGCCATCAATCTCAGGCGGGAGTTAAACAATAAGACCTTCTGACCCACAAAAAATTCTTTCCTAAGAATCATTCTATCATGAAAAAGTTTTGTTTTCTCTTTATACATCCTGGAGCTTTCATAGGCTTCAAGCCTAAGCTCCTCAAGTTGCTGCAACTGCAGTTTTCTTTCAACACCAGAGTTCTTCATGTCCAAGTTACAACACTTTACTGCCCAATATGCTCTATGCTCAACTTCCACCGGGAGGTGACATGCCTTGCCAAATACAAGCCGGAAGGGGGACATTCCTATAGGTGTCTTAAAAGCAGTCCTCTGGGCCCACAGTGCGTCTTCCAGACGGCGGCTCCATTCCCTTCTGTTTGGCTGCACCATCTTCTCTAGAATTTGCTTAATCTCCCTGTTTGATATTTCTGCCTGGCCATTGGTTTGGGGATGGTAAGCAGTGGACACTCTATGTACAACCCCATATTTCCTGAGTAAGGCCTCCATGGTTCTGTTGCAAAAATGTGTGCCCTGGTCACTGATGATGGCCTTGGGTATGCCAAACCTGCAAAAAATGTTGGACCTAACAAATTTGGAAACAATCTGAGCATCGTTAGTCCTAGTGGGGATTGCTTCCACCCACTTTGAAACATAATCTACAGCCAGCAGAATATATACAAAACCAAAAGAAGGAGGGAAGGGACCCATGAAGTCCATCCCCCACACATCAAAGACCTCACAATAAAGCATGGGCTGCTGAGGCATCTCACTCCTACGAGTGATTGCAGGGCCTGTTATTTGACATTCTTTACAATTCTTGTATACCTCATATGAATCCCTAAAAATTGTGGGCCAGTAGAACCCGGAGTCCAGGACTTTTCTTGCTGTCCTCTGAGGTCCAAAGTGTCCTCCAACTGGAGAGGCATGTGAGAAATGCAGGATGGACTCCGTCTCATGATCGGGGACACACCTCCGAATAACCTGGTCACTGCAAAACTTCCATAGGTAGGGATCATCCCACACATAGTACTTTGCATCGCTCTTCAGCTTGTGGAACTTATGTCTACTTGTACCTGCAGGAACAACACCAGCAACAAGAAAATTTACAATGTCAGCAAACCAGGGGGTTACCCCATACATATGTAACAGTCTCTCATCAGGGAAATCATCTTGGATGGGAAAAGTATCCTCATCCCTTGCTATCCGGCTCAAATGATCTGCTACCAAATTCTCAGCTCCACTTTTATCCTTTATCTCCACATTGAATTCTTGGAGCAAAAGCATCCACCGGATCAGTCTTGGCTTAGCTTCTGGCTTCTTCAACAGATATTTCAAAGCTGCATGGTCAGTAAAAACAGTCACCCTAGAACCTAGCAAATAAGACCTAAACTTATCAAGTGCAAATACAACAGCTAGCAGCTCTTTCTCAGTGGTTGTGTAATTTGCCTGTGCAGCATCTAAGGTCCTAGAAGCATAGTGAATTACATGGGCAACCTTGCCCACCCTTTGTGCCAGAACTGCTCCCACAGCAAAATTTGAAGCATCACACATCAGTTCAAAAGGGAGTGTCCAATCTGGGGGCTGGATGACAGGGGTAGAAGTCAACGCTTTCTTCAGATAGTCAAATGACTCTTTGCACTTTTCATCAAACTGGAACAGGGCATCATTCTTCAGCAGATTTGACAATGGCAGTGCTATCTTGCTGAAGTCCTTTATAAAGCGCCTGTAGAAACCTGCATGTCCAAGAAAAGAACGGATCTCGCGTACGCAAGATGGGTAAGGCAATGAAGAAATCACATTTATTTTTGCAGGATCTACAGAAATACCCTCTTTGGAAATTACATGACCCAAAACTATCCCCTGTTCTACCATGAAGTGGCATTTCTCATAATTCAAAATCAAATCAGTATCAATGCATCTTTGTAGAACTAGACTTAGACTATGCAAACAAGCATCAAATGAGGAGCCATACACAGTAAAATCATCCATGAACACCTCTATGCAATTTTCAATAAAATCAGAGAAAATACTAAGCATGCATCTTTGAAAGGTGCCAGGAGCATTACAGAGGCCAAATGGCATCCTCCTATAAGCAAACGTACCGAAGGGGCACGTGAAGGTGGTCTTTTCCTGATCCTCAGGGGCAATATGAATCTGGAAATACCCGGAAAAGCCATCTAGAAAACAATAATGGGATTGACCAGCCAGCCGATCCAGCATCTGATCTATGAACGGCACAGGAAAATGATCCTTTCTGGTGGCCTGGTTTAGCTTCCTATAGTCTATACAAACTCGCCAGCTATTCTGGATCTAGTAGGCACAAGTTCATTATTTTCATTCCTAACTACTGTTAGACCAGACTTCTTTGGTACAACTTGCACCGGACTTACCCAAGTACTATCAGAGATGGGGTAGATAATACCTGCTTGTAGAAGCTTAGTCACCTCTTTCTTTACCACATCCAGAATCAGTGGGTTAAGTCGCCTTTGGGCCTGTCTGACTGGCTTAGCCCCATCCTCCAATAAAATTCTGTGCATGCATTTGGAGGGGCTAATTCCTGGAATATCGGCCAATGTCCACCCAATAGCCTTCTTGTATTTCTTCAGAACCTCTAAAAGCTTGGCTTCCTGGTCAGAGTTGAGGCTGGAGGAAATGATGACTGGCAATGTTGCATTCCTCCCCAAGTAGGCATACTTCAGGTTCTCAGGAAGTGGTTTGAGTTCCAAAGAAGGTGGCTGCTCAACAGATGGTGCATTGGGAGTAGCCATGGGGTCAAGGACTTCTGCTGAAAAGACAGCTTCACTCTCATTATCACTATCACTATCATCCTCACCCTGCAAGGTTGAATCCAAAAACTCAGAACAAACAGAACATGGGTTAGTGTTAGTACAGTTAGTACAAGTATATACATCATCAAAACCAGAAATAAGAGGAAAATCAGAAATAAAGTCATCATGGGTGTCCTCAATAAGCTCAGAAAGCAACTCTAAGTGGAATACAGAGTGCTCCTCTACTGGGTGTTTCATAGCATCAAAGATCTTGAACTGGGCCACAATACCACCAAACTCCATAGACATAGTCCCATCATAAACATCTATCTTGGTCTTGGATGTCATCATGAATGGTCTGCCCAAGATTATCGGTGATCTACTGGACTGAGTCTCTCCTGCCATGTCTAGGATATAAAAGTCCGCAGGGAATATCAAATCGTCAACTTGCACTAGCACATCCTCTACCATTCCCATGGGTCGGGCACTGGTCCTGTTAGCCAACTGGATGGTAAGACCTGTATACTGCAATGGCCCAAGATCAAGGTTATTAAAGATGGAGGTAGGCATGACATTGATTGATGCTCCCAAGTCCAACATGCAGTTTTCAAACTTCTTGTCCCCAATAGTGCATGGAATAGTGAAGGTGCCTGGATCATTGCACTTCTGTGGCAGTGCCTGAGTAGGGGTTAAAGCAACAACTCTTTCTGGCTTAGACTGGATAAGCGCTGAGACATTCATTCCCAGGTCAACCCTCTCATCAGTCTTCATCTTCCTCTTGTTGGTGCATAGTTCCTTCAAAAATTTGGCATATCTGGGCACTTGCTTGATCACATCTAGGAGAGGAATATTTACAGCTACTTTTCTGAAAACATCAAGAATCTCCTTCTCCTTATTTTCACCACCACCCTTCTTACTTTTCTGCAATCTATGTGGGAATGGAATGGGTGGTCTATACACTTTCTCAGCTTCAACTTCAACCATGGGCTCAGGGGTTACCTCAATAGTTTCTTCATCCTTTCCAGAGGTGGCCTCAACAACTTTTCCCGATCTCAGAGATATGGCACTCACATTAGGGTTGGAGGCATTGGGATTTATCACTGGTTGTGCTGGCAGCTGGGTTGTTCTTTGAGCTTGCTTTATGTTATTTATGTCTGTGGCCATCTGTCCAATCTGTGTCCTCAAATCTTGAATGTTAGCACTTGTTTGCTGCTGATACTGTGCCTGTGAGGCCTGGAACTGTGCCTGGAACTGTCCCATTTGCTGCTGGAAAAGTGTAGTCATTTGTGCATTCATTTGTGAAGTTATTTGCTTGCACATGTCATCTACTGAAAGTCCGGAAGGTGCAGAAGTGGCCACTGGAGGAGGATTCTGAGGTGCCATCGGTCTCTGTTGGGATGAGTTCCCATACCGCAGATTAGGATGATTACTCCAGCTGGGATGGTACCTATTTGTTGAGAGGTCTGGAATGTTGTATCTGTTTTGGTTATTGCCCTGATTATACGGATGGACTGCAAAGGCTTGAGGTGATTCAGTAACTGATCCTCCTTGCAAAATGGGGCATGCCTCATATGGGTGCTCAGGAGAACTGCACATGCCACACAACACCGCAGGCTGAACCCTATCCATTGCCAATTTCTCTACCAAAGAAGTGAGCCTATCAATTCTATCATCACGGTCATGGCTGGAAGAGGAAGTGCGGACCTCATGTACACCTCTAGTCTCAACATAATTTCTTCTGGTAGTGAATTGCTGAGAATTCAGTGACATGTTCTCAATGAGTTGCTTGGCAGCAGACGGAGTCTTGTCAACCAACGCTCCCCCACTAGCATCATCCAAAATATTCCTGTCCATTGGCAGCAGCCCTTCATAAAAATATTGGATGAGAAGCTGTTCAGAAATTTGATGCTGGGGGCAACTGGATGTCAACTGCTTGAACCTCTCCCAATACTCAGCTAGCGACTCATTTCCTTACCTAATTCCACAGATTTCTTTCCTGATTGAGGCGGCTCTGGAGGCAGGAAAATATTTCTCTAGGAAGAGCTTTTTCAAGTCGTTCCATGTGGTAATGGAATTCGGCTCAAGGTATAATAGCCAATCTTTTGCAGCTCCCTGGAGTGAGAACGGAAAAGCCTTCAACTTGATATGATCCTCAGTTACTCCTTCTGGCCTCAAAGTTGTGGAGCAGACAACTTGGAATTCCTTCAAGTGCTTGTGTGGATCTTCACCTGCAAGACCATTAAATCTTGGCAACAAATGGATTAGCCCAGATTTTAACTCAAAAGGAGTGTCAGCACCAGGATAAGCGATGCACAAACCATTGTAATTCACATCAGGGGCAGCAAGCTGCCTCAATGTCCTTTGGTCTCCCATGTTTTCAAAAACAGACTTGGAATTAGAATCACTACTAGAACTAGCCCGAAATTCTCTACGGAGTGTATGCAATGTTCTTTCTATCTCAGGATCAAATTCACACAGTTCAGGGCAGTTAGATCTAGTAGCCAGACTAATTCAAAACAAAAACAAAAATAAAAAAGAAAAACAGAAAATAAAATGCGAAAATAACAGAACAAGAGTCCCCGGCAACGGCGCAAATTTTTGGTCGCGCTGTCGCGCACGCGCCAAAAAGGACGAGCGGGTTTTGAAAATGTAGTTTAGGGCGACAACTCGGATGTCGTCTCTCAAGGACTCTTAAAATGTTATTTTCCACAAAAATAAGTTTTTGGGGGGGTTTGGATTGAGATGTAATCAAAGAAAACAGAATACTAAAAACAGAGCAATTGAAAACAAGCAGTTCAAGGAGGTTATCAAATGGCCAAAAACAGATTGATCTATTGTTCTCAATTTCCTAACTATCATAGGTTCATGCAATTTCCAAGCTCTAAGCAGATTCTAATCCCCTCCCGGTTGTAGTAGCAATTTACAAGCGAAACCACTACTACAGATACATATCCCTATTCCCGAATTAAGCAAACGGGGTTAAGCCCTTCGTGAACTAAGTTAACACGAAATGTACACACGCAAATTAAGCAGATGCGATTAATTATAGGAACATGATATCACCAGAAATAAATCAACACAATACAGTATACTCCTGAATTAAGCAAACAGAAATATAAAGCATGGCATTGAAGAGGGAAAAGCATACAAAACAGGGAAATACAAGAACCTCAAGTGTATGGAAATCAATTACAATAGATCAATCCTAGAAACTTAGTTCTCCATAACACAAACGAAATCACACAGAGAAAAACGTAAAAACAGAAAAATGGAGAAGCAAGTATATATACAAACTGTTCAGAACATCAATTTATACTAATCAGAAATTAAGCTTATTCGCGAGGCGAAGCCTCTTTCGCGACGCGATTCTTGTGAACAGTCTGCAACTTTTGGTATTCTCGCGAGGCGAACAATACTTCGCGGGGCGAGGTACTGAAGAGTCTTCTTGTCACGCCCGTTATGGACATCAGGGGCCAACCGTGATGCTCTCTGACTTCCAGTCTCGCGAGGCGAATGTATGCTCGCGAGGCGAGACTCTTCAACTTCAAAACTGCCACGGCCGTGACCTTCAACACGGACAAGCCGTGATCGTCTCTGACTTTTCAGGGTTGCAAGACTCGCGGGGCGAGACCATATTCGCGGGCCGAACCAGAGACCTAGCATTTTCTTGGAACAGTCAGGCTTCGGGGTCGCGTGGCGAGCATATCTTTCGCGGGGCGAATCCCCTGACTTTATTCTCTCAACTTCTACTTAACCTGAAAACAAGGAAATAAGGATAAGTGTATTATTTTGACTCAAAACTAGCTAAATTAACTTAAAACTACTCTAGAGACTCAAAACCTTGCTTGAGGACAATCTAATCTAAGTTGGGTGAAAATAGGATATAATTTGCACAAAACCCTGGTCATACTAGCTATAAAACTAGATGAGCCAGAGGCTTATCAGAGACGTAACTCAATTTCCTTTCCTTTTTGTTGATTATCTTTTTATCCTTGTTTTTTTTGTCCTTTCTTCATTATCTTCTCCTTCTTCTTTCTTTATTCTTTAGTCTCCAGCCTGAAAACAAAATTGCAGTAGACGGAGTCTCTTCGTTCAACAGAAACTTAGATATGTAAAAGTTATACACGGGACGGGCCTCCTCGTCCAGCAGAAATTTAAACATGCAATGGACGAAACCTCTTCGTCTAACAGAAAATTAAATGTAATGGACTGGACGCGCTTAAAGGCAAATGCATTGGAATGGACGGGACCACCCCGTCCAACTGCAACTGCAAAGCAATGGACGGGACCACCCCGTTGATCAGTGCATTTTAATATACTTTTTATAGCATCGCACTTGGTATTTTTGGATGTACTTTGTACCCAATATTGGGTTCTTAGCATGTTTTCATATCTTTGGGTCTTAATTGGGCTTTAATGAATTTCTTAGTCAATTTTCGGATTTTAGTGCATCTTGACCCGTCTCCCTTCTGCAGGCCATAACTTGGGCTATACATGTCCGATTTGAGTGATCTTGGTGGCGTTGGAAAGCTAAGAAGCAGATATACAACTTTCATGGTGACTTATAAGCCCAGTTCTGACGTTTTGATGGTCGAAAATTCTAATCACTGAAGCTGTCCAGATTAGTGCGGGAATTGGAATTATTGTTGTCATATCTCCATGTAATCAATCATTAATGGACCAATTAATTCCCATTGGGCTCTCTAGGTCAGACATATTAGTTTACCCTAGGATTATAAGTAGGTGGTTTTGAGACCTTATTTATCATCTTTGGAGAGGGGCTGCTCATAGTTTTTTGTCTATCTTCTCCTCACTCTTCAATTCTTATTTTCGTTTAAGCCTCCTATGAAAGGCTAAATTCTTAGATTGATTCACTGGTTAGGGATTTTTACAAAGACCTTGAGGTTTGGTTTTCAAATTTAATTTTGTTTTAGTAATTCTATATCTTTTCCTTTTAATCCTTCATCTATTGATCAATGTTTGCAATTCCGTTTTTGTGTTTTGATGCTTAATCACTCAAACTCGTTTTTGCATTCCAATCTAATTATAATCTGATTTGAGATTATTCGAAGCATGTTGAACGCTTGTTTTGATTTGTTACGAATAAGGATTGATAGGATCTATGACGCTTAGTGTAGGTTTGATTGAATTCGGTTATAAGATTGATTATGGTTTTGTGACTCTTGTTCCACAATTATAATGAATCAAATTCTGTGATGCTTAATCCAGTAGGAATTCGTATAGAATTAATTGAAGCTTGATCGGTTAATTTTATGATCAAACAAGAATAGAATCACGAAATGAGATTAGATCCTCTGAAACCCGTGATAGGTCCAAGTGAAATTACCTTTAACTAGTGGATTAGTCGATTTGATACATTGATTCTCATCTCTCTTTTACAATCTATTTTCTTCTCTCATTGAATTCAAAAATTCCCCTTTTTCTCATTACTTTGCATGATTCTTGTATTTGGTTAATTAAATCAGAGATCCTTACGAGACGACCAATGTTATCACCTTGTACTACAGTTTTAAATTTTGATTCATTTGACCCGTGTGCGACAGCGGATCAAATTGGCGCCGTTGCCGGGGATCTTTGATTTTTATTAGCCATATTAGGAATTCAATTTTTTTGGACTAGTTTTCATCTTTTGGTAGTCTCATAGTTATAAACAAAAAAAATTAAAAATTATCTTTTGTGGTTTCTGTTTTTTTTGTTTTTTCACTAGTGCAATAAGTGCTTTTTACGTCAGTTAAAATTGATTTTTTACGTCAGAATACTGACTGACGTAAATACAGCTGACGTTAATAGTTAATATTTTAACGTCAGTTGAGAACTGACGTTAAATATAAAACTATTAACGTCAGTTCTTTAACAAAACTGACGTTAATTTTGTAAAAATTAACGTCAGTTATGTAAACAACTGACGTAAACATAAAACTATTAACGTCAGTTCTTTAAGACAATGGACGTTGATTTTGTTAAAACTAACGTCAGTTGTTATAAAGAACTGACGTTAAAGGTATCATTTTAACGTCGGTTGTAATAAACAACTGACGTTAATAGTTTTTTTTTTTTAAATTCAGTTTTAAAATATCACTCCCCTCAGCTATCCCTGCATTCAGTCCCAGTAACACAGAATATCACACACATTACAAAATTGCAAAGGAAAATTGAACAATGGGGGGACTTAAACCCAAAACCCATGTATATATATAAATAAATTTTAGTTCCAATGTCTAAAAAACAAAACTATCTAAGGATATATATATACATGTTATTAATTAGTTTCTAAAGTCTAACAAAAAACTATTCATCTAAGTAGTGCGGAGGTATGTTGTCAATTCCTTTTTCAGCCGCATACTTGAAGAAGAATTCAGCGAAGCGCATCCTCAAGTCTGTTAACTCTTCTTCTTCAATAGGCGATTGGTCGATAAATGCCTAGACACGTTCAAATAATAACAATAACATCAATGCAAGTCATCTTCAAAACTATAATATATAATTTAACAAGTTGTTTAAAAATTACCTTCTTCCATCCATCCGTAATAGATGCGGACACTATGTTCAGCATATGAAGCATCACATAATAGCCGCACGACCACCCGTCAATTTGAAATCGAGACTACCAACAAAATTAATTTCAACGTCAGTTGAATATACATATAAATTAGTAATTATAATATTAATTATTTGATAAATAAACTACCAAACCTTGAGGATGTTCCATACAGGATTTGCTTTAGCCTTAGAAGTCCTACTTCTCCCGTTGGCGCAACTTATGCTAGTCGCCTTCAGCGCGCTATCATAAACAAATAATCATGTCGATCAATTAACAAACTCATATATCATGTGTGTAATAAACTAAAAACAACTGATATTAAAACTTAAATTAAATTTAAGATTAGTTACTTACTTATTTACAGCTTCCACCACCTTCGGTGGCGGATCTTGGTGGAGAGAGCAGAAGAATATGACAGTATGCCTAGACGGGTGAAGTACCAACAACTGCCAACGGCGTTCCATACAGTAGGGAGCCAAATATAATTCTTTCGGATTGTCTCCCAACATGTTCCCTAAGTATTTACTCAATGCATCTTTAGCAAAGAATTCGGGCACAAGGATTGACGGATCTAAGAAACCGTAAACTGATGCAACGCCCTTATCAAGCTGAAGACGATGGAGATACCTAAGATATGAAAAGGTGTGGATGTTAATTACATAATATATATATTGAAATTAAAATAAATTATTAAATGGAAAAATACCAAAAATAAATAAGTTATAAAATTAAAATTAACTTACGTGCACGTAGACCGTGATGACATTCTTGTTCATCCGGATGTTATTTATTCGCAGCGCGTTCCGAGATCGTCACCAACGAAGGAAAATATCCTCTGTTGATCTGGGCGTGCCACCCATCCATCATGATCCAATGGACATACAAAAATCTCAAACGCATAATCCTCACCAAGTTAGAACAAACGAGTGATAGGTGACAGCGACACCGACGTCGACTTGGCCTTCAGTTTAGGAAAAATAAAATAGATAAGTTGTTGATAATTAAAAAAAACACAAGTAATTATTTGACTAATTTGGACATTAATAATGAATAAATACCTTTGTTAACATTTCGAGCTCACGTCGTTTGGAGTCCAACTCAAGCTCACGCCTTTTCATTTCCAACTCATGCTCATGGCGCTGGACTTCCTACTCCCGCTCCCTAGCTGCCAACTCATCGTCCTCCACATGTGCCCTACTAAAACTCTCTTTTGTGCTCACATGTGAAGGGTTGGCAAGACCTGCGGTGTCCTGGGATGTACCGACGGAGGAAAGCTCTCTGGCAAGCGCCTGCTTGAATTCTGGGTTGGATATTAAGCCTTGCATCAGATGTGATGTAATAGCTGGGTTGGACATGAGGTGCTGAGTAATGTCAGCCAAAATTGATGCTTCATTGACCACCCGCTTTCGTGAAGCAGACTTGCCATAATATTGTTTGATGGTCACGTTCCCAGGAACACCGAGAACCCGACCAGGATGGTCTTTCTTGCCTAGAGCAGTCATCAAGACGTCCTGCCGTCCAGAAGGGACGAATGCGCCCTAGGAGGATTTTGCTTTAAGATCCATCTACAATGAAAAAAAATGAAAAAACGTGCAAGTGAAAAGTGTTGCAAATATCTATACAAATATCAATTGAAATCAAGTTAATTATTTACTTACAATCTTATCTGCCACTTCGCGAGTGGCATCAGCTTTAAAAGATCCCGTCTTTGTCATGCGGACGGCTAACCAGACATCCTCGCGATCGATGTCCGACGGAGGACTTGATGGTGTTCCCTCAGGCACCTCTCCTCTTTCAATCCTAGCAGAGTGCTCTTCCTGCTTCGCCCTCAGCCTATCCGCCATCATCTGCTCGATCCGAGTCTGGTACCCACCCTGAGACATGGTGTGGCGGTGGACGTTCTTCGCCTGATTCTGTCGACCCTTATTTGCCTTAGCCTATTCAAACAAAAACACATAATTAAATACAGTTAAATGATCTATAATAAGCATACAAAATTAACTTAATCAACCAACCTGAAATTCTCCATCCTGTCGACTCCTGGAAAACATATCCCAAGTATCCTGATCAATCCAGGGATAATCCGAGAACATTTTATCAAGCCGCTTCTTCCCGGATACATAGTACCTGGTAAGATCATGCTTGAACCCATTCCAACGCTTTGATGCCATTTTCATACATTTATGACGATGATCCTCGTCATTTGGCACGATCAAGCTACCTACACATTAGATACATATATAACAACTGGATGGATTATAACGTGGATAATTATTTAATAATGTAAATCAAACGAATGTAAAGGTAAAATACCGTGATAGCCTCCCAAATTTGATCCTTAACGTTCTGTGGAACGTCATTCCAGTGGTTGTAGTTGATGCTTACGTGCTGCTTCGCTTGTAGAAACACCCACTTATTAAATTCTTTAGCACGGGGTCCCTGGGCATTTAGATTAGCATCGAAGGACACCTCAAGCTTTCGTCCGCTCCGCCCTGTCCTTCTCTAGTTTCTTCAACGAGGTGGCTCCTCTACCCCGTTTCCTATGAGCCTGTGATGTCTGTATGGACAAAAAAAATGATAAAATAGAGGGTTGTAACATTATAAACTTACATTAAAAAGAAGGACTAAAGATAGTATATAACATGTAAACTTACACTAGAATCAGGCGTAGGCGTGATCGGGTCCTGCGAAACCCCCACAGTGTCCTCCCGTGCATGTGGGCTATCCGACTGATCCATATGTATGCCTGTTCAGAAACAATATATATGTATTAACATAGGTTATAACTCAAAATAAATACAGAAGTATAAATAAAAATAACTAGATAGGTCCTGCAGATATACAAAACATCTATATATCCAATATAAGGACAATACGGGAGATTGAAAACTATAGTTTTTGAAGATTAATGCCAAGCACTGGTCACGGCCGTAACGTGCCAACTGAACCAGACTCTCATAGGCAGAACTGATCACGGCCTAGCCGTGATGAGCATCACGGCCGTGACAGATCAACCAGCAGATCAACATGCACTCAAAACCAAAAATAGAGACATTCCAAATAACTCAAACTCACGGTTTAAAGTTACAACTACTGAGACTACAGTTTCAACATACACTCAAAACCAAAAATAGAGACATTCCAAACAACTCAAACTCACAGTTTCAAGTATCAACTACTGAGATTACAGTTTCAAACCAGTAGAGCAACATGCATGCACTCAAAACCAAAAATAAAAAAATGTGCCCTAATTAAAGACTCACCAGAAATAGGCGCTCGCGTGGTGGTGGGGGGGAAGCTCGAGTGGTGGCCAACGTTCGATGTGGTTACTGAGAGCAGAGGGACAAGGAGAGTTAGTGCGCGGGAAGGGGAAAGAGAGATGTCAAGTTATTGCAAAGAATGAGCGGGAAAGACAGAGTTAGCGGTTAAGAGTGTACCTCACGGTGGTGGCGAAGAAGCCCTCGCGGTGGTTGCGGTGGAGATGAGCTCGCGATTAGGGCAGAGTGAGAGCGAGAGTGAGGGTTGAGAGTGAGGGGTTGACCAAGATGAAAAGAGACGTACAGAGAAGTGCAGAAGGCGCGCGGGTGTAAACGTTATAATTAAAATAAAACAACATTTTACGTCAGTTGTTAGTAAAACCTGATGTTAAAGGTCATATATTTAACGTCAGTTGTCTTAATAAACTGACGTTAAAAACACTCACACTTCTTACGTCAGTTGTTGGTAAAAACTGACGTTAAAGGTCATATATTTAACGTCAGTTGTATTAAGAAACTGACGTTAAAAACTTCTTACGTCAGTTGTATTACACAACAGACGTTAAAAGTTTATTAGTTTCTGCAAAAACATTCATTCCTTTGACTACTGTGCTACTTACCCATTCACCTTTAATTTGTACCTAATCCTCTTAATGAGCATTAAGTTTATAGATAAGTTTTCAAGAAAATCATAATAGCTTAGTAACTTCATCCACTGCTCCTATAAATAGCTTCCTTCCATCCTTTTAATTTTTCTGCTTCACAATATGGCTCTGCCATGGAGACTAACTTCATCACTCTTTCTTCCTATTCCTAGACTCAAAGATCTTTGTCTTAATGGTCAAACAACTTCTGAGTTTGAGTAAATCACATTACATGGATATTAAGGTTACGTAATGAGATTATCTCACTTTATTTCATCCCCGTCATCCCTTTCACTTTGCTTTGGAAGCAAGTGATTGTGGATTCAAGATGATGAATCAAGGAATTCCACTGAAGAAGAAAGATGCAAAGATCCATTTCACTTTGCTTTCGCTGCTAGTGACTGAGGATTTACTTTGCATCATGGAATTCAAGTGAGGGAGGAGGTGATGCATCCATTGGAGTTTCTGATGACAGGACTGAGAAGAAAATGATGTTGATGCAGAAACTTTTTTATATTTTAGGGCTATGTTGCAGAAATTTTTTATCTTTTAATCATGTAATTTTAACTTATGAATCGCTTCAATGTCATACGATTTGATTATACATATAACTTGTTTTATGTTAAGTGTTTATTTATTTTAATTTGCACAAGAATTTGTTTACTAATTCAAGCTAATTAATAAAAATTAAAAATAAACTTGTATAAAAAAAAGGTTTAGAAATAAACTGCAGTACTATATGGAGTGATCTGCGTTAAGAGGGACAACAGGGACATGACAACCAATGAAATGAGTTTCATAATTATTTACGTCAGTTATTTATAGAACTGACGCAAATAGTGATTTAATATTTACAAACTGCCACCACCTCATTTTTAACATCAACTTAATTTATGACTGTCAAGTTCCCGTATATTAATTACATTATTTCCAATATTGATTCTGCACGTTTATAATATATAGGATTATTTACGTCAGTTATTTATTTAACTGAAGTAAAAATCAAACTTTTAACGTCAGTTTTTAAAAAGCGGCGTTAACAATAAATATTTTTTATTTTAAAAACACTTTTAACGTCAGTTTTTTTAAACAACTGACGTTAAAAGTGTATAGATATCTGCAAAAACATTCATTCCTTTGACTACTGTGCTACTTACCCATACACCTTGTAACTCAATCCTCTTAATGAGCATTAAGTTTATAGATAAGTTTTCAAGAAAATCATAATAGCTAGCTTAGTAACTTTTCATCCACTGCTCCTATAAATATATTCCTCCCATATATCCTTTTAATTTTCTACTTCACAATATGGCTCTGCCGTGGAGATTAACTTCATCACTCTTTCTTCCTATTCCTAGACTCAAAGGTCTTTGTCTTAATGGTCAAACAACTTCTGAGTTTGAGTAAATTACATTACATGGGTGATAAGTTTGAGTAAACTACATTATGTGAGTTGCTCACCTTATCACCTTCCGGAGAATCAGCTGCTGGACGGCTAATCAGGTACTCGGGGGTCACAGTTCCAAAACCTCAGCTTTGGCAGCAAGTGACCGTATTGGAAATCTCTGGAACCACTGTCTTTGCTTGAAACATATCTAGTGCACCTGTTTTTGCCTCTCTCTTGAGATCTTTCATGCCCCCCAGTTTTCTGAGGTCTTCGGAGTATATATAGTTTTCCCTTTGGCATATTTCATAAAACTCTCTGATGGGATGTATCTTTAATGTTTAGGATTTTAAACCCTTTCAATGTAACTTTTTATAGGATTTTAAACCCTTTCAATCTTCTGTATCAGTCTGTATTACACTTCATGAATGAGATCCGGTTTGGGTTATTGATTCATCATATATTTCGCACATATATTTTAGTTTTCAAAACAGAAACACAAAACATCAAAGCAATTCATGTGAAACTGAAACTTTGAGGAAGGCAATGCGGAAGGGATCGTATACTAGATAAAAAAATTATTAAAATAACCTTTAACGTCTGTTGATGTAAGGACTGACGTTAAAAGTGAAGTGACTTACTTTTAACGTCAGTTCTTTATCGAACTGACATTAAAATGTTCACTTTTAACGTCAGTTCTTTATTGAACTGACGTTAAAAGTGAGTCACTTCACTTTTAACCTCAGTCATTAAAACAACTGACGTTAAAATTGAATTAATGAAGTCTGATATTTACAAAACTGCCACCGCCTCCTTTTTAACTTCTAGCTTTTGGTTAACTGACGTAAACCTTTACCGTCTAATGTATATTTTCCACTAGTGTTTGTAGCTTACCAGGTTGTGTAAAATTGCCTACTTTGTGTTTTTGTTATTTTTTTTATTTTTTATTTTGTTGTGACGTTTGGAGCTTATATATGAGTGTCTTGAGCTTATATGTTTATATCATATTGATGGTATTGCACATTGTGATTGTCGTGGTTGTGAATCTTAGTACTTCCCATGGATAATTATATGCAAAATTATATGCCTAATGTTGATTATGAGCCATCATGCATATATTATCCTGACTTTACTGGTGATTATGAGTTTAGTAGTGGTTTTGGCATGATTGGAGTGAATGAGGTGCAACTTTTCTATTGTGGCCAACATGGTGGAGAACATGGCAGCTTGGATGAGTTAGCTTCTTTGGTGCATCAATTGACAATAAGCCAACATCAATATCATCCTGACCCCACACCAGTCCAACCCAGTCTGGAAGAATTGGTGCAACAAATGGCAGAACACACTCTTGAATTCCAACAGAGGACAGAAGCAAGTCTTCAGAATTTGGCCACTCAAATTGGTCACATTGCCTCCACCTTGACTACACTGCAATCACAACATCTCCTTGAAGAGCATTCAGATTCACAAATAGATATTCTTGACAATACTTCTTCTGAGCATAATTTTGATAATGATGTCGAGAATACTATTATTGATGAACTTTGTGTTGAATTTCCAGATATTCAAGATTTTCCTGATTCTATTTTATGTACTTCATGTGTTAACTTTAATGACGCTATTTTGTGTGCAGCATGTGTTGAAATTTCATCCTTTTTAGGGTATGAGGAGCAAAAAGTGCATATGGAACATGAGACACATGAGGTTGAGGACCCTGTTCAGACAAGAAATGTAGAAAATGGGGATCATGTGGACATGCTACCCACAAAAAGAATACCCATAAAAGATGGTGATCATGTCATGATGGATGATGCAACATTACTTATGTTAGAGACAACCACTAAGGCTTTCATGGTTGATAAAGACTGGCTCAAGCAATTTGGTGAGAAGTTCTTAGAGCAAGCATTGGAGAAGCGCTTGAGCCACAATGAGACTTGCTACACTACATTCTATAAGGCTTTTTCTCCCCCTTTCTATTTTATTTTTGTGTCCTCTATGTGAATGAATTTGTTCTTGTTCTTGATTTTAATATGTTCTACATTGAGGACAATGTAGATTTCAAGTGTGGGGGAGATATACCATGTTATGATGTTTTTAAATTGTGTGTTGAACTTTGTTGGCATCTGTTTCTTTTGTTGTTTATGTTATTTTTCTCTATTTTTAAAATAAAACGTAAAAAATTGTATTATTTATTTTTGGTGTTTTAGTGTTTTAGGATTTTATTTATATTGTTTTTGTTTGGTTTGTTGTTTTTAGGGTCTAAAAAAAATTTTTAAAAAAATTGATTTACCTTTCATTGAAATCCATAGTTTGTGTAAGGTGTGAGTGATTTCACTATTCTTGGACTATAGGTTTTGTGGCATGATATGAATGACTTTCTTGTATTCTTAGTATGATAAGTTGGATTGGAATACTAAATTGTGCATCATTCGTGATAGAAATTGGTCCTTTGTGAGATTTGAGCCTTAAAATGAATGGAATACATTTTGTCATTCTCTTTCCTTCTTGTGTGATTTCGCTCATGATTGTTAGTTGCTCTAGAACTTGACTTGACTCTTTTTGAAACTTCTTGTTCACATGCATGTATTGAAGTGATCTAGGCAATTTTTGTTCTTCTTTTTAAACCACTAGCCAAATAAGCCTACCTTAAAATTATTCCCTTGATAGCCCTTTGAGCCTATTTATCCCATTCTTTGTTTTATAGCTCATTACAAGCCTAAAAGTGAAAAACAATGATATGACCCAACCTTAGGGGATAAAGGAGCTTTGCTTTGAAATTATTTTGGAAATGAATTTTGCATTAATGCGGGGGACTCAAAAGTTGGGATGTGCTACAATATGTAAAGGTTGTTGCTTGATTAGAAATTTGGTAAGTGCAAAAAAGAAAAAAGAAAAAAAAAGAAAAACAGTTGGTAGTGATGCAAAAAAAAAAAAGAAAAAAAGAAAAAGTGAAAATAATGGACAAAAGTGTGAAGATGGAGAAGTGGATTGGAATTGTATTTCGCTGAAGTGCCCTCTAATTTCTCTCTCATGGTTATTTAGCAATTAATTTCCTTTGCTCCTCTATCCTCTTGGGTTTATAGCTTAGTTATCCTTGCACTTATCCCACCTTAACCTTGGCCCCATTACAACCTTAACAAAGTCCTTTTGATCTTTATGTGCATGTGTTTCAAGTGTGGATGTTAGAGGCTTGTCAAGCCTATGGTAGTGCTAGCTTTTAACGAGCTTTGAGTGTAAACACTAGCCAACACCTGAGAGATTGAGAGAATTTGATATCTTGTGAGGATTCTATCACTTTTGATTCACTCTTGGTTACTTTATTCCCTTGATCATTACTTTGAATGTTGTAAGATGTTGTTCATGATTGTCATGGTCCCTTGAATCCTGGATGAGCTTTCACTTGCCACTTTACATTAATGGAATTCATTGGAAGTGCATCTTTGCTTTCAATCATTTTGTTTTTTTTTTCCAAAACTTTTATGTCTTGACCATGAGTTTTGCTCGGTGTGCAAAAGCCTAAGTGTGGGGGAATTTGATCAGTGCATTTTAATATACTTTTTATAGCATTGCACTTGGTATTTTTGGATGTGATTTGTACCCAATATTGGGTTCTTAACATGTTTTCATATCTTTGGGTCTTAATTGGGCTTTAATGAATTTCTTAGTCAATTTTCGGATTTTAGTGCATCCTGACCCGTCTCCCTTCTGCAGGCCATAACTTGGGCTATACATGTCCGATTTGAGTGATCATGGTGGCGTTGGAAAGCTAAGAAGCAGATCTACAACTTTAATGTTGACTGATAAGCCCAGTTCTGACGTTTTGATGGTCGAAAATTCTAATTACCGAAGCTGTCCAGATTAGTGCGGGAATTGGAATTATTGTTGTCATATCTCAATGTAATCAATCATTAATGGACCAATTAATTCCCATTGGGCTCTCTAAGACAGACATATTAGTTTACCCTAGGATTATAAGTAGGTGGTTTTGAGACCTTATTTATCATCTTTGGAGAGGGGCTGCTCATAGTTTTTTGTCTCTCTTCTCCTCACTCTTCAATTCTTATTTTCGTTTAAGCCTCCTGTGGAAGGCTAAATTCTTAGATTGATTCACTGGTTAGGGATTTTTACAAAGACCTTGAGGTTTGGTTTTCAATTTTAATTTCGTTTTAGTAATTCTATATCTTTTCCTTTTAATCCTTCATCTATTGATCAATGTTTGCAATTCCGTTTTTATGTTTTGATGCTTAATCACTCAAACTCGTTTTTGCATTCCAATCTAATTATAATCTGATTTGAGATTATTCGAAGCATGTTGAATGCTTGTTTTGATTTGTTACGAATAAGGATTGATAGGATCTATGACTCTTAGTGTAGGTTTGATTGAATTCAATTATAAGATTGATTATGGTTTTGTGACACTTGTTCCACAATTATAATGAATCAAATTCTGTGATGCTTAATCCAGTAGGAATTCGTATAGAATTAATTGATGCTTGATCAGTTAATTTTATGATCAAACAAGAATAGAATCACGAAAGGAGATTAGATCCTCTAAAACCCGTGATAGGTCCAAGTGAAATTACCTTTAACCAGTGGATTAGTCGATTTGATACATTGATTCTCCTCTCTCTTTACAATCTATTTTCTTCTCTCATTGAATTCAAAAATTCCCCTTTTTCTCATTACTTTGCATGATTCTTGTATTTGGTTAATTAAATCAGAGATCCTTGCGAGACGACCAAGGTTATCACCTTGTACTACAGTTTTAAATTTTGATTCATTTGATCCGTGTGCGACAGCGGATCACCCGTCCAACAGCAAGTGCAATGGACTGGACTGGACTGCATCCAACAGCAAGTACAAAGCAATGGACGGGACCACCCGTCCAACAGCAAGTGCAAAGCAATGGACGGGACCACCCCGTCCAACAGCAAGTGCAATAGACTGGACTGGACCGCGTCCAACAGTAAGTGCAAAACAATGGACGGGATCACCCCGCAAAACAATGGACGGGATCACCCCGTCCAACAGCAAGTGCAATGGACTGGACTGGACCGCGTCCAACAGCAAGTGCAAAACAATGGACGGGACCACCCCGTCCAACAGCAAGTGCAAAGCAATGGACGGGACCACCCCATCCAATAGCAAGTGCAATGGACTAGACTGGATCGCGTCCAACAGCAAGTGCAAAGCAATGGACGAGACCACCCCATCCAACAGCAAGTGCAAAGCAATGGACGGAACCACCCCGTCCAGTAGTAAGTGTAATGGACTGGACTGGACCGCGTCCAACAACAAGTCTAAATCAATGGATTGGACTGGACCGCATCCCACAACAAGTCCTATGCAATGGACGGGACCCCCCCGTCCTAAAGCAATGGATGGGACCACCCCGTCTAGCACAAGCACAATGGACTGGACTGGAACGCGTCCAACAACAAGTCCAAAGCAATGGACTGGCCTGGACCGCGTCCAACAACAAGTCCAATGCAATGGACTAGCCTGGACCGCGTCCAACAGCAAGTGCAACGGACTGGACTGCATCTAACAACGAGTCCAATGCAATGGACGGGACCAATCCGTCCAACAGCAAGTTAATTATGAGCCCCCTCCTTTCTTTATTATTTTTTTTCTTCTTTCTCTCTTCACTATTGTTATTAGTCTCCTTGAAGAACAAAATCATGAGAATTAGAATAAAATGTGGACAAAAATGGGTGTTCATATTAAGTTAGGCCCATTTAAGTGAAGGAACACCATTGATTGTGCACTGATCCGTGCAAGAGGTATCGGGACCCAATTTAGCCTTGATTTTGCCCTAATTTGACAATTCTTGTGAAACCTGAAATTGTAGGTCTCTTCCTTATCTTTCTAGAGACAGCAAGAGCACCAAAATCTGATATTTGTAGCTCATGTTATGCTCTGTGCAAGGCAATAAGGTCAGGATGAGCGAAAAATCCAAAAATTAACAATGTTTAGCAATTAAGCCCAATTAAGCCCGGTAATGTAAAAGCAAAACAATGATTGTGAAAGTTGTCTAATTTTCGTCTCTCTCTAGCTTGTGCGACTGTAAACTGCTATTTATGCTTATTAATCATGATCTAACCCTAGACCAAATTAAGGGTCTCTGAAGAAGCTTTCCAACAATGTATCATATGCCTTAATTGGGCTTAAGATGAGTAAGTTAGACCCATTTAAGTGAAGGAACATCGTGGACTGTGCACCGATCCGCGCCATAGAACTCGGAACCTAATTTGACCATGATTTTGGCCTAATTTGACAATTCTTGTGAAACCTGAAATTCTAGGTCTCTTCCTTATCTTTCTAGGGACAGCAAGATCACCAAAATCCGATATCTGTAGCTCTAGTTATGCTCTGCGCAAGGCAACAAGGTCAGGATGAGTGAAAAATACTAAAATTAACAATGTTTAGCAATTAAGCCAAATAATGTAAAAGCAAAAACAATGATTGTAAAAGTTGTCGAATTTCCGTCTCTCTCTGGCTTGTGTGGCTGTAAATTGCTATTTATGCTAATTAATCCTGACCTAGTCATTGACCAAATTAAGGGCCTCTGAATAAGCTTTCCAATAAGGTATCATATGGCCTAATTGGGTTTAAGATGAGTAAGTTAGGCCCATTTAAGTGAAGGAACATCATGGACTGTGCACTGATCCACGCTAGAGAAATCGAGACCCAATTTAGCCTTGATTTTTGCCTAATTTGACAATTCTTGTGACACCTGAAATTATAGGTCTCTTCCTTATCTCTCTAGGGACAGCAAGATCACCAAAATCTGATATCTGTAGCTCTAGTTATGCTCTGCGTAAGGCAACAAGGCCAGGATGAGTGAAAAATCCGAAAATTAACAATGTTTAGCAATTAAGCCCAATAATGTAAAAGTAAAAACAATGATTGTAAAAGTTGTCTAATTTTCGTCTCTCTCTGACTTGTGCGGCTATAAACTGGTATTTATGCTTATTAATCTTGACCTAACCCAAGAACAAATTAAGGTCTCTGAATAATCTTTCCAACAAGGTATCATATGCCTTAATTGGCCTTAAGATGGGTAAGTTAGGCCCATTTAAGTGAAGGAAGATCATGGACTGCGCACTGATCCGCGCAAGAGAACTTGTGGCCCTATTTAGCCTTGATTTTGGCCTAATTTGACAATTCTTGTGAAACCTGAGATTGTAAGTCTCTTCCTTATCTTTCTAGGGACAACAAGATCACCAAAATCCGATATCTGTAGCTCCAGTTATGCTCTGCGCAAGGCAACAAGGTCAGGATGAGTGAAAAGTCAGAAAATTAACAAAGTTTAGCAATTATGCCCAATTACACCCGATAATGTAAAAGCAAAAACAATGATTGTAAAAGTTGTCTAATTTCCGTCTCTCCCTATATAAGCTTTCCAACAAGGTATCATATGCCTTAATTGGGCTTAAGATGAGTAAGTTAGGCCCATTTAAGTGAAGGAACATCATGGACTCCGAACTGATCCGTGCTAGAGAAATTGGGACCCAATTTAGCCTTTATTTTGTCCTAATTTGACAATTCTTGTGAAACCTGAAATTGTAGGTCTCTTCCTTATATTTCTAGAGGCTGCAAGATCACCAAAATCCGAAATCTGTAACACTAGTTATGCTCTGCGCAAGGCAACAAGGTCAGGATGAGTGAAAAATCCGAAAACTGAGGGCCTCTGAATACGCTTTCCAGCAAGGTATCATATGCCTTAATTGGGCTTAAGAGGAGTAAGTTAGGCCCATTTAAGTGAATGAACATCGTGGACTGCCCACTGATTCGCGCCAGAGAAATCGGGACCCAATTTAGCCTTGATTTTGGCCTAATTTGACAATTCTTGTGAAACCTGAAATTGTAGATCTCTTCCTTATATTTCTAGGGACAACAAGCTAAGCAAAATCCGATATTTATAGCTCTAGTTATGCTCTACGCAAGGCAACAAGGTCAAGATGAGTGAAAAATCCGAAAATTAACAATGTTTAGCAATTTATCCCAATAAAGTAAAAGCAAAAACAATGATTGAAAAAGTAGTCTAATTTCCGTCTCTCTCTGGCTTGTGTGGCTGTAAACTGCTATTTATGTTTATTAATCCTGACCTAACCTAGACCAAATTAAGGGCCTCTGAATAAGCTTTCCAACAAGGTATCATATACCTTAACTGGGCTTAAGATGGGTAAGTTAGGCCCATTTAAGTGAAGGAACATCATGGATTGCGCACTGATCCGCGCCAGAGAAATCGGGACCCAATTTAGCCTTGATTTTGACCTAATTTGACAATCACTTGGGAAACCTGGAATTGTAGGACTCTTCCTTATCTTTCTAGGGACTGCAACATCACCAAAATCCGATATCTGTAGCTCTAGTTATGCTCTGTGCAAGGCAACAAGGTCATGATAAGTGAAAAATCCGAAATTAAAAATGTTTAGCAATTAAGCCCAATAATGTAAAAGCAAAAACAATGATTGTAAAATTTGTCTAATTTATGTCTCTCTCTGGCTTGTGCGGCTGTAAACTACTATTTATGTTTATTAATCCTGACTTAACCCTAGACCAAATAAGGGTCTCTGAATAAGCTTTCCAACAAGGTATCATATGCCTTAATTGTGCTTAAGATGAGTAAGTTAAGCCCATTTAAGTGGAGGAACATCATGGACTGCACTCTGATCCACGTCAGAGAACTCGGGACCCAATTTAGCCTTGATTTTAGCCTAATTTGACAATCACTAGTCAAACCTGAAATTGTAGGTCTCTTCCTTATCCTTCTAGGGACAGCAAGATCACCAAAATCCAATATTTGTAGCTCAAGTTATGCTCTGCGCAAGGCAACATGGTCATGACGAGTGAAAAATCCGAAAATTAACAATGTTTAGCAATTAAGCCCAATAATGTAAAAGCAAAAACAATGATTGTAAAAGTTGTCTAATTTCCGTCTCTCTCTGACTTGGGCGGCTGTAAACTGGTATTTAAGCTTATTAATCTTGACCTAACCCTAGACCAAATTAAGGACCTCTGAATAAGCTTTCCAACAAGGTATCATATGCCTTAATTGGGCTTAAGATGGGTACGTAAGTTAGGCCCATTTAAGTGAAGGAAGATCATGGACTGCGCACTGATCCGCGCAAGAGAACTTGCGGCCCTATTTAGCCTTGATTTTGGCCTAATTTGACAATTATTGTGAAACCTGAGATTGTAGGTCTCTTCCTTATCTTTCTAGGGACAGCAAGATCACCAAAATCCGATATCTGTAGCTCTAGTTATGCTCTACACAAGGCAACAAGGTCAGGATGAGTGAAAAGTCAGAAAATTAACAATGTTTAGCAATTAAGCCCTATTACACCCGATAATGTAAAAGCAAAAAGCAATGATTGTAAAAGTTGTCTAATTTCTGTCTCTCTCTATATAAGCTTTCCAACAAGGTATCATATGTCTTAATTGGGCTTACAATGAGTAAGTTAGGCCCATTTAAGTGAAGGAACATCATGGACTCCGAACTGATCCGTGCTAGAGAAATTGGGACCCAATTTTGCCTTGATTTTGTCCTAATTTGACAATTCTTATGAAACCTGAAATTGTAGGTCTCTTCCTTATATTTCTAGAGACAGCAAGATCACCAAAATCCGACATCTGTAACACTAGTTATGCTCTGCGCAAGGCAACAAGGTCAGGATGAGTGAAAAATCCGAAAACTAAGGGCCTCTGAATACGCTTTCCAACAAGGTATCATATGCCTTAATTGGGCTTAAGAGGAGTAGGTTAGGCCCATTTAAGTGAAGGAACATCGTGGACTGCCCACTGATCCGCGCCAGAGAAATCGGGACCCAATTTAGCCTTGATTTTGGGCAAATTTGACAATTCTTGTGAAATCTGAAATTGTAGGTATCTTCCTTATATTTCTAGGGACAGCAAGATAAGCAAAATCCTATATTTATAGCTCTAGTTATTCTCTATGCAAGGCAACAAGGTCAAGATGAATGAAAAATCCGAAAATTAACAATGTTTAGCAATTTAGCCCAATAAAGTAAAAGCAAAAACAATGATTGAAAAAATTGTCTAATTTCCGTCTCTCTCTGGCTTGTGGGGCTGTAAACTGCTATTTATGCATATTAATCCTGACCTAACCCTAGACCAAATTAGGGGCCTCTGAATAAGCTTTCCAACAAGGTATCATATGCCTTAATTGGGCTTAAGATGAGTAAGTTAGGCCCATTTAAGTGAAGGAACATCTTGGAGTGTGCACTAATCCGCGCCAGAGGACTCGGGACCCAATTTAGCCTTGATTTTCACCTAATTTGACAATCGGTTGTGAAACCAAAAATAGTAAGTCTCTTATCTTTCTAGGGACAACAAGATCACCAAAATCCGATATCTGTAGATCTAGTTATGCTCTGCGCAAGGCAACAAGGTCAGGATGAGTGAAAAATCCGAAAATTAACAATGTTTAGCAATTAAACCCAATTATGTAAAAGCAAACACAATGATTGTAAAATTTGTCTAATTTCCTTCTATCTCTGGCTGGGGCGGCTGTAAACTTCAATTTATGCTTATTAATCCTGACCTAACCCTAGACCAAATTAAGGGCCTCTGAATAAGCATTCCACAAGGCATCATATGCCTTAAATGGGCTTAAGATGAGTAAGTTAGGCCCATTTAAGTGAAGGAACATCATGGACTGCATACTGATACGTGCCAGAGAACTCGGGAACCAATTTAGCCTTGATTTTGGCCTAATTTGACAATCGCTTGTGAAACCTGAAATAGTAGGTCTCTTCCTTATCATTCTAGGGACAGCAAGATTACCAAAATCAGATATCTGTAGCTCTAGTTATGCTCTGTGCATGGAAACAAGGTCAGGATGATTAAAAAATCCAAAAATTAACAATGTTTAGAAATTAAGCACAATTAAGCCCAATAATGTAAATGCAAAAACAATGATTGTAAAAGTTGTCTAATTTCCGTCTATCTCTTGCTTGTGCAGCTGTTAACTGCTATTTATGCTTATTAATCCTGACCTAACCCTAGATCAAATTAAGGGTCTATGAATAAGCTTTACAACAAGGTATCATATGCATTAATTGGGCTTAAGATGATTAAGTTAGGCCCATTTAAGTGTAGGAACATCATGGAATGCGCACTAATCCACGCCAGAGAACTCGGGACCCGATTTAGGCTTGATTTTGGACTAATTTGACAATTGCTAGTCAAACCTGAAATTGTAGGTCTCTTCCTTATCTTTCTAGGGACAACAAGATCACCAAAATCCGATATCTGTAGCTCTAGATATGCTTTGGCCAAGTAACAAGGTCAGGTTGAGTGAAAAATCCAAAAATTAACAATGTTTAGCAATTAAACCCAATAATGTAAAAGCAAAAACAATGATTGTAAAAGTTGTCTAATTTCGTTCTCTCTCTGGCTTGTACGGCTGTAAACTGCTATTTATGAAAAATATGCCTGACCTAACCCTAGACCAAATTAAGGGCCTCTGAATAACCTTTCCAACAAGGTATCATATGCCTTAATTGGGCTTAAGATGGGTACGTAAGTTAGGCCCATTTAAGTGAAGGAAGATCATGGACTGCGCACTGATCCGCGCAAGAGAACTTGCGGCCCTATTTAGCCTTGATTTTGGCCTAATTTGACAATTATTGTGAAACCTGAGATTGTAGGTCTCTTCCTTATCTTTCTAGGGACAGCAAGATCACCAAAATCCGATATCTGTAGCTCTAGTTATGCTCTACACAAGGCAACAAGGTCAGGATGAGTGAAAAGTCAGAAAATTAACAATGTTTAGCAATTAAGCCCAATTACACCCGATAATGTAAAATCAAAAAACAATGATTGTAAAAGTTGTCTAATTTCTGTCTCTCTCTATATAAGCTTTCCAACAAGGTATCATATGTCTTAATTGGGCTTAAGATGAGTAAGTTAGGCCCATTTAAGTGAAGGAACATCATGGACTCCGAACTGATCCGTGCCAGAGAAATTGGGACCCAATTTTGCCTTGATTTTGTCCTAATTTGACAATTCTTATGAAACCTGAAATTGTAGGTCTCTTCCTTATATTTCTAGAGACAGCAAGATCACCAAAATCCGACATCTGTAACACTAGTTATGCTCTGCGCAAGGCAACAAGGTCAGGATGAGTGAAAAATCCGAAAACTAAGGGCCTCTGAATACGCTTTCCAACAAGGTATCATATGCCTTAATTGGGCTTAAGAGGAGTAGGTTAGGCCCATTTAAGTGAAGGAACATCGTGGACTGCCCACTGATCCGCGCCAGAGAAATCGGGACCCAATTTAGCCTTGATTTTGGGCAAATTTGACAATTCTTGTGAAACCTGAAATTGTAGGTCTCTTCCTTATATTTCTAGGACAGCAAGATAAGCAAAATCCGATATTTATAGCTCTAGTTATGCTCTATGCAAGGCAACAAGGTCAAGATGAATGAAAAATCCGAAAATTAACAATGTTTAGAAATTTAGCCCAATAAAGTAAAAGCAAAAACAATGATTGAAAAAGTTGTCTAATTTCCGTCTCTCTCTGGCTTGTGGGGCTGTAAACTGCTATTTATGCATATTAATCCTGACCTAACCCTAGACCAAATTAGGGGCCTCTGAATAAGCTTTCCAACAAGGTATCATATGCCTTAATTGGGCTTAAGATGAGTAAGTTAGGCCCATTTAAGTGAAGGAACATCTTGGAGTGTGCACTAATCCGCGCCAGAGGACTCGGGACCCAATTTAGCCTTGATTTTCACCTAATTTGACAATCGGTTGTGAAACCAAAAATAGTAAGTCTCTTATCTTTCTAGGGACAACAAGATCACCAAAATCCGATATCTGTAGATCTAGTTATGCTCTGCGCAAGGCAACAAGGTCAGGATGAGTGAAAAATCCGAAAATTAACAATGTTTAGCAATTAAACCCAATTATGTAAAAGCAAACACAATGATTGTAAAATTTGTCTAATTTCCTTCTATCTCTGGTGGGCGGTATTGTAAACTTCAATTTATGCTTATTAATCCTGACCTAACCCTGGACCAAATTAAGGGCCTCTGAATAAGCATTCCACAAGGCATCATATGCCTTAAATGGGCTTAAGATGAGTAAGTTAGGCCCATTTAAGTGAAGGAACATCATGGACTGCATACTGATACGTGCCAGAGAACTCGGGAACCAATTTAGCCTTGATTTTGGCCTAATTTGACAATCGCTTGTGAAACCTGAAATAGTAGGTCTCTTCCTTATCATTCTAGGGACAGCAAGATTACCAAAATCAGATATCTGTAGCTCTAGTTATGCTCTGTGCATGGAAACAAGGTCAGGATGATTAAAAAATCCAAAAATTAACTATGTTTAGCAATTAAGCACAATTAAGCCCAATAATGTAAATGCAAAAACAATGATTGTAAAAGTTGTCTAATTTCCGTCTATCTCTTTCTTGTGCAGCTGTTAACTGCTATTTATGCTTATTAATCCTGACCTAACCCTAGATCAAATTAAGGGTCTATGAATAAGCTTTACAACAAGGTATCATATGCATTAATTGGGCTTAAAATGATTAAGTTAGGCCCATTTAAGTGTAGGAACATCATGGAATGCGCACTAATCCACGCCAGAGAACTCGGGACCCGATTTAGGCTTGATTTTGGACTAATTTGACAATTGCTAGTCAAACCTGAAATTGTAGGTCTCTTCCTTATCTTTCTAGGGACAACAAGATCACCAAAATCCGATATCTGTAGCTCTAGATATGCTTTGGCCAAGTAACAAGGTCAGGTTGAGTGAAAAATCCAAAAATTAACAATGTTTAGCAATTAAACCCAATAATGTAAAAGCAAAAACAATGATTGTAAAAGTTGTCTAATTTCGTTCTCTCTCTGGCTTGTACGGCTGTAAACTGCTATTTATGAAAAATATGCCTGACCTAACCCTAGACCAAATTAAGGGCCTCTGAATAACCTTTCCAACAAGGTATCATATGCCTTAATTGGGTTTAAGATGAGTAAGTTGGGCTCATTTAAGTGAAGGAACATCATGGACTGCTCACTAATCCGCAACAGGGAAATCAGGACCCAATTTAGCCTTGATTTTAGCCTAATTTGACAATAGCTAGTGAAACCTGAAATTGTAGGTCTCTTCCTTATCTTACTAGTGACAACAAGATCACCAAAATCCGATATCAGTAGCTCTAGTTATGCTCTGCGCAAGGCAGTAAGGTCAGGATGAGAGAAAAATCCGAAAATTAACAATGTTTAGCAATTAAGCCCAATTATGTAAAAGCAAAAACAATGATTGTAAAAGTTGTCTAATTTCGGTCTCTCTCAAGTTTGTGCGGCTGTAAACTGCTATTTATGCATATTAATCCTGACCTAACCCTAGACCAAATTAAGGGCCTCTGAATAACCTTTCCAACAAGGTATCATATGCCATAATTGGGCTTAAGATGAATAAGTTAGGCCCATTTAAGTGAAGGAACATCATGGACTGCGCACTAATCCGAGTCAGAGAACTCGAGACCCAATTCAGACTTGATTTTGGCCTAATTTGACAATTCTTGTGATACCTGAAATTGTAGGTCTCTTCCTTATTTTCTAGGGACAGCAAGATCACCAAAATACAATATCTGTAGCTCTAGTTATGCTCTGTGCAAGGCAACTACGTCAGGATGAGTGAAAAATGTCAAAATTAACAATGTTTAACAATTAAGCCCAATAATGTAAAAGTAAAAACAATGATTGTAAAAGTTGTCTAATTTCCGTCTCTCTCTGTCTTGTGCGATTGTAAACTGCTATTTATACATATTAATCCTGCCCTAACCCAAGACCAAATTAAGGGCCTCTGAATAACCTTTCCAACAAGGTATCATATGCCTTAATTGGGTTTAAGATGAGTAAGTTAGGCGCATTTAAGTGAAGGAACATCATGGACTGCGCACTGATCCGCACAAGAGAAATCAGGACCCAATTTAGCCTTGATTTTAGCCTAATTTGAGAATCGCTTGTGAAGCCTGAAATTGTAGATCTCTTCCTTATCTTTCTATGGACTGGAAGATCACCATAATCCGATATGTGTAGCTCTAGTTATGCTCTGCGCAAGGCAACAAGGTCAGGATGAGTGAAAAATCCGAAAATTAACAATGTTTTACAATTAAGCCCGTTATGTAAAAGCAAAAACAAGGATTGTAAAAGTTGTCTAATTTTCGTCTATCTCTGGCTTGTGCGTCTGTAAACTGCTATTTATGCTTATTAATCCTGACCTAACCCTAGACCAAATTAGGGGCATCTGAATAAGCTTTCCAGCACGGTATCATATGCCTTAATTGGGCTTAAGATAAGTAAGTTAGGCCTATTTAAGTGTATGAACATCATGGACTGCGCACTGATCCACGCTAGAGAACTTGGGACCCAATTTTAGCTTTATTTTGGCCTAATTTGACAATCGCTAGTCAAACGTGAAATTGTAGGTCTCTTCCTTATCTTTAAAGGGACAACAAGATCACCAAAATCGGATATCTGTAGCTCAAGTTATGCTCTGTGCAAGGTAACAAGGTCAGGTTGAGTGAAAAATCCGAAATTAACAATGTTTCGCAAATAAGCCCAATAATGTAAAAGAGAAAACAATGATTGTAAAAATTTGTCTAATTTCCGTCTCTCTCTGGCTTGTGCGGCTGTAAACTGCTATTTATGCTTATTAATCCTGACCTAACCCTAGACCAAATTAGGGGCCTCTGAATAAGCTTTCCAACAAGGTATCATATGCCTTAATTGGGCTTAAGATGAGTAAGTTAGGCCTATTTAAGTGTATGAACATCATGGACTGCGCACTGATCCACGCTAGAGAACTCGGGACCCAATTTTACCTTGATTTTGGCCTAATTTGACAATCGCTAGTCAAACCTGAAATTGTAGGTCTCTTCCTTATCTTTCAAGGGACAGCAAGATCACCAAAATCCGATATCTGTAGCTCAAGTTATGCTCTGTGCAAGGTAACAAGGTCAGGATGGGTGAAAAATCCGAAGTTAACAATGTGTAGCAATTAAGCCCAATAATGTAAAAGCAAAAACAAAGATTGTAAAAAGTTGTCTAATTTTCGTCTCTCTCTGGCTTGTGCGGCTATAAACTACTATTTATGCTTATTAATCCTGACCTAACCCTGGAACAAAATAGGGGCCTCTGAATAAGCTTTCCAACAAGGTATCATATGCCTTAATTGGGATTAAGATGAGTAAGTTATGCCCATTTAAGTGTTGGAACATCATGGACTGCGCACTGATCCACACTAGAGAACTCGGGACCCAATTTTACCTTGATTTTGGCCTAATTTGACAATCGCTAGTCAAACCTGAAATTGTAGGTCTCTTTCTTATCTTTCAAGGGACAGCAAGATCACCAAAATCGGATATCTGTAGCTCAAGTTATGCTCTGTGCAAGGTAACAAGGTCAGGATGAGTGAAAAATCCGAAATTAACTATCTTTAGCAATTAAGCCCAATAATGTAAAAGAAAAAACAATGATTGTAAAATGTTGTCTAATTTCCGTCTCTCTCTGGCTTGTGCGGCTGTAAACTGCTATTTATGCTTATTAATCCTGACCTAACCCTAGACCAAATTAGGGGCTTCTGAATAAGCTTTCCAACAAGGTATCATATGCCTTAATTGGGCTTAAGATAAGTAAGTTAGGCCTATTTAAGTGTATGAACATCATGGACCGCGCGCTGATCCACGCTAGAGAACTCGGGACCCAATTTTACCTTTATTTTGGCCTAATTTGACAATCGCTAGTCATACCTGAAATTGTAGGTCTCTTTCTTATATTTCTAGGGACAGCAAGATCACCAAAATCCGATATCTGTAGCTCAAGTTATGCTCTGTGCAAGGTAACAAGGTCAGGATGAGTGAAAAATCCGAAATTAACAATGTTTAACAATTAAGCCCAATAATGTAAAAGCAAAAACAAAGATTGTAAAAAGTTGTCTAATTTCCGTCTCTCTCTGGCTTGTGCGGCTGTAAACTACTATTTATGCTTATTAATCCTGACCTAACCCTAGACCAAAATAGGGGCCTCTGAATAAGCTTTCCAACAAGGAATCATATGCCTTAATTGGGCTTAAGATGAGTATGTTAGGCCCATTTAAGTGTAAGAACATCATGGACTGCGCACTGATCCACGCTAGAGAACTCGGGACCCTATTTTACCTTGATTTTGGCCTAATTTGACAATCGCTAGTCAAACCTGAAATTGTAGGTCTCTTCCTTATCTTTCAAGGGACAGCAAGATCACCAAAATTTGATATCTGTCGCTCAAGTTATGCTCTGTGCAAGGTAACAAAGTCAGGAGGAGTGAAAAATCAGAAATTAACAATGTTTAGCAATTAAGCCAAATAATGTAAAAGCAAAAACAATGATTGTAAAAGTTGTCTAATTTTCGTCACTCTCTGTCTTGTGAGGCTATAAACTGCTATTTATGCTTATTAATCCTGACCTAACCCTAGACCCAATTAAGGGCATCTGAATAAGCTTCCCAACAAGGTATCATATGCCTTAATTGGGCTTAAGATGAATAAGTTAGGCCCATTTAAGTGTAGGAACATCATGGTCTGTGCACTGATCCACGCTAGAGAACTCGGGACCCAATTTTACCTTAATTTTGGCCTAATTTGACAATCTCTAGCCAAACCTGAAATTGTAAGTCTCTTCCTTATCTTTCTAGGGACAACAAGATCACCAAAATTCGATATCTGTAGCTCAAGTTATGCTCTGCGCAAGGCAACATGGTCAGGATGAGTGAAAAATCAGAAAATTAACAATGTTTAGCACTTAAGCCCAAATAAGTCTAATAATGTAAAAGCAAAAACAATGATTGTAAAAGTTTTCTAATTTCCGTCTCCCTCTGGCTTGTGCTGCTGTAAACTGCTATTTATGTTTATTAATTCTGACCTAACCCTATACCAAATTAGGGGCCTCTGAATAAACTTTCCAACAAGTTATCATATGCCTTAATTGGGCTTAAGATGAGTAAGCTAGGCCCATTTAAGTGTAGGAACATCATGGACTGCACACTGATCCACACCAGAGAACTCGGGACCAAATTTAGCCTGGATTTTGGCCTAATTTGACAATCACTATGCAAACCTGAAATTGTAGGTCTCTTCCTTATCTTTCTAGGGACAACATGATCACCAAAATCCGATATTTGTAGCTCTAGTTATGCTCTGTGCAAGGCAACATGGTCAGCATGAGTGAAAAATCCGAAAATTAACAATGTTTAGCACTTAAGCTCAAATAAGCCCAATAATGTAAAAGCAAAAACAATGATTGTAAAAGTTGTCTAATTTCCATCACTCTCTGGCTTGTGGGGCTATAAACTGCTATTTATGCTTATTAATCAAGACCTAACCCTAGACCCAATTAAGGGCATCTGAATAAGTGATGAGTGTGATTCCACATCATCTTTGTCTATCATTTTGCATGCATTTTCATGTAGTTTAGGCATATTTTTATTAGATTTTAGGTTAATTTTCCTTTGGAACGGGTAAGGCGGTTTTCGTGTGTTGTTTTGCAGATATAAAGGGTAAATTGCTCAAGATCAACCATGATGAAGTTTGGATGAAGATGGAGCTTTAAAACTGAAGAAAATGAGCCAAACAGAGCCCATCACGGCCATGATCGAGCAAAACTGAAAAAGAAGAAAGGCTGAAGTCAGAGTCTGTCACGGCCTGGCCGTGATAGCCATCACGGCCGTGACCCAAAACCACCTCAAGTCAGAGCACATCACAGCTAAGCCGTGAAATTTATCACGGGCCCTGAAGCCTAGGGCTCGCGTCGCGAGACATATCTCGCGTCGCGAGAAATTGAATTTTCCAGAATTGGCAGAGGCAGAGACCGTCACGGCCTGGCCGTGATGGCCATCACGGCCGTGACGCGCATTACTTGGACCTGAAGAAATCGAAATAGATCAGATTTTGAGTTGGTTTGGGACTCTAACTTCCCCATTTCTATAAATATGGACCAAGGCATCAGATAAGGAGATCATCAGACCTTTGGGGGCTACTACTCTAGGCATAGATTATAGATCTCTTCTCTTCTTCTCCTCTCTTCTCTTTTCTGATTTTCACTATGTTGTCAACCCAGCTTGTCATCTCCATGGTAAGACTGGAGTAGTAGTTTGTTTCTAGGGACTAGGGCTCTGCCCGAGGTTTGTAAATGATGTTGATTTGATGTAAAATCGTTGTTGATTTCGTTATTGTTTTAGATCTGAGTTCTAGTGTGTTAATCACTCATAAATTTCGGCAACCGTTTATTTGCGTGACGTAGACGTTCTAAGGAGGAACCTAGCGGTGAACTTAGGATTTCTAGGGTGTTTCACTCGTAAAGCCCGGCAGCCACTGGTTTGTGAGATGTGAATGATCCAAGGAGGAACCTAGCGGTGAACTTAGGTTATTTGCATGACTGAGACATTTCAAGGAGGAACCTAGCGGTGAACTTGGGTGTCGGACCTATAGAAGTCAGACTTGGGACTGAAATCACGAGAGTTAGAAGCCGTCCCTCGAGGAGCAACGAGTTGTCACGGAACGCAAAGGGTCCAATCTGGGATCGACTACCACGAGAGTAGGGGTCGGGTCAATTGGGCACGGCTTTTGTAACCCGAGAGGGAGCTTAAGCTATCAGAGGATAAACTCGCCTTCAAGGCAATTTCGGTAATCAACAAAGGTAAATCAGATTAGCAACATAAACAGCCTCAAAGGTAACCCAAATCCCTAGGAATCCTTTTAAATCGAAAACCCCAAAAACATTTGTTTTCTGTTTTAATTGTTCTCTGCTCATCTATCTCTTAATTTCAATTCAAACCTTTTTCAAAACACTCTTTAAAACTGTCCAGAACTAATCGATTCGAAAACCAATTGCGACTCGAGAACACAGTCTCTGTGGGATCGATATCTTTTATTACTTGACGGCAGTCCGGTACACTTGCCGGAATCGCACGAGCGCGTTGTATCCGCAGCGCGCGACATCAATAAGCTTTCCAACAATGTATCATATGCCTTAATTGGGCATAAGATGAGTAAGTTAGGCGCATTTAAGTGAAGGAACATCATGGACTGCGCACTGATCCGTGCCAGAGAAATCAGGACCCAATTTAGCCTTGATTTTAGCCTAATTTGACAATCGCTTGTGAAACCTAAAATTGTAGGTCTTTTCCTTATCTTTCTAGGGACTGCAAGATCACCAAAATCCGATATGTGTAGCTCTAGTTATGCTCTGCGCAAGGCAACAAGGTCAGGATGAGTGTAAAATCCGAAAATTAACAATGTTTAGCAATTAAGCCCAAATAAGCCGAACAATGTAAAAGCAAAAACAATGATTGTAAAAGTTGTCTAATTTTCGTCTCTCTCTGGCTTGTGGGGCTGTAAACTGTTATTTATGCTTATTAATCATGACCTAACCCTAGACCAAATTAGTGGCTTCTGAATAAGCTTTACAACAAGTTATCATATGCCTTAATTGGGCTTAAGATGAGGAAGCTAGGCCCATTTAAGTGTAGGAACATCATGGACTACACACTGATCCACGCCAGAGAACTCGGGACCAAATTTAGCTTTGATTTTGGCCTAATTTGACAATCGCTAGTAACACCTGAAATTGTACGTCTCTTCCTTATCTTTCTAGGGACAGCAAGATCACCAAAATCCGATATCTGTAGCTCAAGTTATGCTCTGCGCAAGGCAACATTGTCAACATGAGTGAAAAATCCAAAAATTAACAATGTTTAGCACTTAAACCCAAATAAGCACAATAATGTAAAAGCAAAAACAATGATTGTAAAAGTTGTCTAATTTCCGTCTCTCTCTGGCTTGTGGGGATGTAAACTTCTATTTATGCTTATTAATCCAGACCTAACCGTAGACCCAATTAAGGGCATCGAAATAAGCTTTCCAACAAGGTTTCATATGCCTTAATTGGGCTTAAGATGAGTAAGTTAGGCACATTTAAGTGAAGGAACATCATGGACTGCGCACTGATCCGTGCCAGAGAAATCAGGACCCAATTTAGCCTTGATTTTAGCCTAATTTGACAATCGCTTGTGAAACCTGAAATTGTAGGTCTCTTCCTTATCTTTCTAGGGACTGCAAGATCACCAAAATGCGATATATGTTGCTCTAGTTATGCTCTGCACAAAGCAACAAGGTCAGGATGAGTGCAAAATCCGAAAATTAATAATGTTTAGCATTTAAACCCAAATAAGCCGAACAATGTAAAAGCAAAAACAATGATTGTAAAAGTTGTCTAATTTCCGTCTCTCTCTGGCTTGTGGGGCTGTAAACTGCTATTTATGCTTATTAATCCTGACGTAACCCTAGACCAAATTAGGGGCCTCTGAATAAGCTTTCCAGCAAGGTATCATATGCCTTAATTGGGCTTAAGATGAGTATGTTAGGCCCATTTTAGTGAAGGAACATCATGGACTGCGCACTGATCCGTGCCAGAGTACTCGGGACCCTATTTGGCCTTGATTTTGGCCTAATTTAACAATCGTTTGTGAAACCCGAAATAGTAGGTCTCTTACTTATCTTTCTAGGGACAACAAGATCACGAAAATCCGATATCTGTTGCTCTAGTTATGCTATGCGCAAGGCAACGAGGTCAGGATGAGTGAAAAATCCGAAAATTAACAATGTTTAGCAATTAAGCTCAATTATGTAAAAGCAAAAACAATGATTGTAAAATTTGTCAAATTTCCGTCCATCTTTGGCTTGGTTCGCTGTAAACTGCTATTTATGCTTATTAATCTTGACCTAACCCTAGACCAAATTAAGGGCCTCTGAATAAGCTTTCCACAAGGTATCATATGCCTTAATTGGACTTAAGATGAGTAAGTTAGGCCCATTTAGGTGAAGGAACATCATGGACTGCGCACTGATTCGCGCCAGAGAACTCGGAACCCAATTAAGTCGTGATTTTGGCCTAATTTGTCAATCGCTTGTGAATCCTGAAATAGTATTTCTCTTCCTTATCTTTCTAGGGTCAACAAGATCTCCAAAATCCGATATTTGTAGCTCTAGTTATGCTCTGTGCAAGGTAACAAGGTCAGGATGATTGAAAAATCCGAAAATTAATAATGTTTAACAATTAAGCCCAAATAAGCCCAACAATGTAAAAGTAAAAACAATGATTGTAAAAGTTGCCTAATTTCCGTCTCTCTCTGGCTTGTGCGGCTGTAAACTGCTATTTATGCTTATTAATCCTGACCTAACCCTAGACCAAATTAGGGGCCTCCGAATAAGCTTTCTAACAAGGTATCATATGCCTTAATTGGGCTTAAGATGAGTAAGTTAGGCCCATTTAAGTGAAGGAACATCATGGACTGCACACTAATCCATGCCCAGTACTCAAGACCCAATTTAGCCTTGATTTAGCCTTGATTTTGGCCTAATTTGACAATCACTTGTGAAACCCGAAATAGTAGGTCTCTTACTTATCTTTCTAGGGACAGCAAGATCACTAAAATCCGATATCTGTAGCTCTAGTTATGATATGCGCAAGGCAATAACTCTATTACTCAATGCTTGTTGACGTCTTCTTTCTTTGTAGTTAAGGGAGAACTTATTATAGTCACACATTGAATAATGTGAATAATCCTTTAGAATAATATCAGCCGTTGATCCAGATCGACGGTACTTGTGATACAAGATCTTACAGTTCTCGATTACACCTCGAACTACATCCTTCACTAATGATTCAAGATCTCCTAGATCAAATTGAGTTTCAATTTCTTCAAACAGCTTCCATATCCTTGAATCAATCAAGGTCTTAATCCTATTCCAGTAGAACACAGAGACACTCTGTCCTTCATGAAGGATGTAAACAAAACGAAGATGATGATAGTCGATCTTCCATAGACGACGGAGTCGTCTATTCATCTTGATTTCAAACTCACCGGCGTAGTCCCTATTACCGGCGTACATACTTACTGTAAAAGGTTTGCACCATTCAGGTCTTCCATGGCGACGATGGAAGAGGAGATCTCTTTCTTAACAATACCCGCAATATAATAATATTGCTCACTCACAATATCAGTTATTTGAAATATTCTCTCTAGAGACTCTTCATCGAATTCTTCCATTTTGGAAGAGAGGGGATTTGTAAACAACAAAGTGACGATGAGAGTCTTAAATACTTAAGGTGTAAAATAACTGAATAAAATATTGTTCGCACGTATAAACTTGATGACAGGGCACCACATGTGTTGGGACGCAGGACAGTCGCCCGTAATACTAAGTGTGGACGACTGCAGGTGCTGTCCCAAAATTTTTAGAAAGTTTTGGGGCTAAAATGCAAATATGAATAATATGTTTTTTATAACATGACCCCACGCAAGGATGACACCTCGCCTGACGGCCTGGAAGATTCAACGTAGCCTATTGGACCGGCCCATTCTTAATGGGCCTATCTAACGTTGGGCACCTGGCCTTATTGTTAACAAAAAAATACACAAACAAAAGTAGAATTTTGTTTAATATTCAATATTCTTGGTACAAAAGGATGATAACTCATCCTGGTTTTTTTTGTTCTTATCTAATACAAGGAGTTGTCGAGAAGCTTCTCTCTTTGACCGAGCACGAGCACATGAGTAAGTTTGGCCCATTTAAGTGAAGGAACATCATGGACTGTGCACTGATCCGAACCAGAGAACTTGGGACCCAATTTAGCCTTGATTTTGGCCTAATTTGACAATTCTTGTGAAACCTGAAATTGTAGGTCTCTTCCTTAACTTTCTAGGGCAGCAAGATCACCAAAATCCGATATTTGTAGCTCTAATTATGCTCTGCGCAAGGCAACAAGGTCAGGATGAGTGAAAAATCCGAAATTTAACAATGTTTAGCAATTAAGCCCAATTAAGCCAAATAATGTAAAAGAAAAAACAGTGATTGTAAAAGTTGTCTAATTTTCGTCTCTCTCTTGCTTGTGCGGCTGTAAACTGCTATTTATGCTTATTAATCGACCTAACCCTTGGCCAAATTAAGGGCCTCAGAATAAGCTTTCCAACATGGTATCATATGCCTTAATAGGGCTTAATATGAGTAAGTTAGACGCATTAAAGTGATGGAACATAGTGGGTGTGCACGGATCCGCGCCGGCACAACTCGGGACCCAATTTAGCCTTGATTTTGGCCTAATTTGACAATTCTTGTGAAACCTGAAATTGTAGGTCTCTTCCTTATCTTTCTAAGGACAACAAGATCACTACAATCCGATATTTGTAACTCTAGTTATGCTCGCACAAGACGACAAGGTCGGGAAGAGTGAAAAATCCAAAAATTAACAATGTTTAGCAATTAATCCCAATTATGTAAAAGCAAAAACAATGATTGTAAAAGTTGTCTAATTTTTGTCTCCCTCTGGCTTGTGCTGCTATAAACTGCTATTTATGCTTATTAATCCCGACCTAACCCTATACCAAATTAAGGGCCTCCGAATAAGCTTTCCAACAAGGATTCATATGCCTTAATTGGGCTTAAGATGAGTAAGTTAGGCCCATTTAAATGAAGGAACATCATTGACTGCATATTGATCCGTGCCAGAGAACTCGGGACCCAATTTAACCTTGATTCTGGCCTAATTTGACAATTCTTGTGACACCTGAAATTGTAGGTCTCTTCCTTATCTTTCTAGGGACAGCAAGATCACCAAAATCCGATATATGTAGCCCTAGTTATGCCCTGCGCAAGGCAACAAGGTCAGGATGAGTGGAAAATCCAAAATTAACTAGGTTTAGCAATTAAGCCCAATAATGTAAAAGCAAAAACAATGATTGTAAAAGTTGTCTAATTTCCGTCTCTCTCTTGCTTGTGCCGCTTTAAACTGCTATTTATGCTTATTAATCCTGACCTAACCCAAGCCAAATTAAGGGCCTTTAAATAAGTTTTCCAACATGATATCATATGCCTTAATTGGGCTTATGATGAGTAAGTTAGAAGTATTTAAGTGAAGGAACATAGTGGACTGTGCACTGATCCGCGTCAGATAACCCGGGAGCTTATTTAGCCTTGATTTTGGCCTAATTTGACAATTCTTGTCACAGCTGAAATTGTAGGTCTCTTGCTTATCTTTCTATGGACAGCAAGATCACCAAAATCCGATATCTGTAGCTCTAGTTATGCTCTGCGCAAGGCCACAAGGTCAGGATGAGTGAAAAATCTAAAAATTAACAATGTTTAGCAATTAAGCCCAATAATGTAAAAGCAAAAACAATGATTGTAAAAGTTGTCTAATTTCCGTCTCTCTTTGTCTTGTACGTCAGCAAACTGCTATTTATGCTTATTAATCCTGACCTAACCCTAGACCAAATTAAAGGCCTCTAAATAAGCTTTCCAAAAAGGTATCATATGCCTTAATTGGGCTTAAGATGAGTAAGTTAGGCCCATTTAAGTGAAGGAACATCATGGACCGCGCACTTATCCGCGCCAGAGAACTCGGAATCCAATTTAGACTTGATTTTGGCTTAATTTGACAATTCTTGTGAAACTGAAATTGTAGGTCTCTTCCTTATCTTTCTATGGACAACAAGATCACTACAATCCGATATCTGTAGCTCTAGTTATGCTCTACGCAAGGCGACAAGGTCACGATGAGTGAAAAATCCCAAAATTAACAATGTTTAGCAATTAAGCCCAAATATATGTAAAAGAAAAAATATGATTGTAAAAGTTGTCTAATTTTCATCTCTTTCTTGGTTGTGCGGCTGTAAACTTCTATTTATGCTTATTAATCCTGACCAAACCCTAGACCAAATTAAGGGACTCTGAATAAGCTTTCCAACATGGTATCATATGCCATAATTGGGCTTAAGATGAGTAAGTTAGGCCCATTTAAGTGAAGGTTCATCATGGACTGTGCACTGATCCGCAACAGAGAACTCGGGACCCAATTTAACCTTGATTTTGGACTAATTTGACAATTCTTTTGAAACCTGAAATTGTAGGTCTCTTCCTTATCTTTCTATGGACAGCAAGATCACCAAAATCCGATATCTGTAGGTCTAGTTATGCTCTGCGAAAGGCAACAAGGTCAGGATGAGTGAAAAATCCGAAATTTAACAATGTTTAGTAATTAAGTCCAATAATGTAAAAGCAAAAACAATGATTGTAAAAGTTGTCTAATTTCCGTCTCTCTCTGGCTTGTGCGGCTCTAAACTGCTATTTATGCTTATGAATCCTGACCAAACCTTAGACCAAATTAAAGGCCTCTAAATATACTTTCCAAAAAGGTATCATAGGCCTTAATTGGGCTTAAGATGAGTAAGTTAGGTCCATTTAAGTGAAGGAACATCATGGACTGTGCACTGATCCCACTAGTGAACTCGGGACCCAATTTAGCCTTGATTTTGGCCTAATTTGACAATTCTTGTCACACCTGAAATTGTAGGTCTCTTCCTTATCTTTCTAGGGACAGCATGATCACCAAAATCCGATATCTGTAGCTCTAGTTATGCTCTCCGCAAGGCAACAAGGTCAGGAGGAGTGAAAAATCCGAAAATTAACAAAGTTTAGCAATTAAGCCCAGTTAAGCACAATAATGTAAAAGCAACAAAATGATTGTAAAAGTTGTCTAATTTTCATCTCTCCCAGGCTTGGGCGGCTGTATACTGCAATTTATGCTTATTAATCCTGACCTAACCCAAGACCAAATTAAGGGCCGCTAAATAAACTTTCCAACAAGGTATCATATGCCTTAATTGGACTTAGGATGAGTAAGTTAGGCCCATTTAAGTGAAGGAACATCATAGACTGCGCACTGATCCGCGCCTGAGAACTCGGGACCCAATTTAGCCTTGATTTGGGCCTAATTTGACAATTCTTGTGAAATCTGAAATTGTTGGTCTCTTCCTTATCTTTCTAGGGACAACAAGATCACCAAAATCCAATATCGTAGCTCTAGTTATGCTCTGCGAAAGGCAACAAGGTCAGGATGAGTGAAAAATCCGAAATTTAACAATGTTTAGCAATTAAGCCAAATAATGTAAAAGCAAAAACAATGATGGTAAAAGTTGTCTAATTTTCGTCTCTCTCTTGCTTGTGCGGCTGTAAACTGCTATTTATGCTTATTAATCCTGACCAAACCCTAGGTCAAATTAAGGGTTTCTAAATAAGCTTTCCAACATGGTATCATATGCCTTAATTGGGCTTAAGATGAGTAAGTTAGACGCATTTAAGTGAAGGAACATAGTGGACTACGCACTTGTTAGAATAGATGATCTTATCTTATCTCATCTTATCTTATCTTAGAGTACATCATATCTTATAAGAGTATCTTGAATTATCTCGTAGGATTAGGTTGTTATCGGTTGGTTATTATTATAATTAGTTTCCCTTTTCAATTAGGATTAGGAGTCTTGTATCCCTATAAATAGGGGTTAGTGCTTAAGTTTTTTTTGTACATCAAGATCATAATCAATTGTAATCATATTTTGAGTGTTCATTCTTTTTCTTCTCTTTCTCTGTCTAAACTCATAACTTCAACATGGTGTCGAGAGAGGTTCGATCCTGGGTGACCTGTCCCGTCACTATTCGGCTGCGGAGTTCAAGTTAAGTATGAAGGAACTCTAATCATATTCTTAGTCATACAAAAAAAAAATTGCCATTTTTCTCTACCCTGTTGTGTTTTCCTTTTCCGGAAACCTGAAGGAAGAGGATACCATCCTTCTTCTTTCCGACCCTTGTTTTTGTCCCGTCAGTCGCTGTCCACTACCGTCGTTTCCGGTCGCCGACCCCATCACTAGATTCGTCGGTCGTCAATCTGTCCAACCATCCAAACCGCAGCGTCGTTCGCCTCCCCGACGCCCGAACTCGGCGGTCTATGCTATTTTCGGATCTGTTCTCACCTCCCTTTATGGACCACTTTTCAGCAACCACCTTGATGTGTTTGGTTCCCTTAGATTATGTTTTGCTGTGTTCGAAAGCTCAAATCTTTGGTCTACAGTTTGCTTCTCCAGTGTCTGCCATGCAATTCTTATCCACTGATGGATCATACCAGTGGCTTCTCTTCCCACAGACGATCATTCCGGTGATGACTCCTTTCCCACTGATGGATCGTACCAGTGACTCCTTCTCTTATCCACTGATGGATCGTACCAGTGGCTTCTCTTCCCATCGATGATCATTCCGGTGGCGACTGCTTTCCCACTGATGGATCATACTAGTGACTCCTTCTCTTATCCATTGACGGATCATACCAGTGGTTTCTCTTCCCACAGATGATCATTCCGGTGGTGACTCCTTTCCCACAAATGAATTATATAAGTCGTGACTCCTGTTTATGTCGATGATTGACTTATGTTGGCTATGACTCACACTAGCTCAACTCATTGTCCCAGATGCTCTGGCCCGGCTCTTTTTCCAAGATGCACTGGCCTGTCTTTCTCCCAGATGCACTAGCCTTGGCCCCTTGTCCCAGATGCACTGGCCTCGTCTCAAACCCGAAAGTTGCGATTTTGAGGAGTTCGGACCTTGCTTTGTTAGATTGCTTGAAAAGAAATTTCTGTCAAGCTGATGATCATTCCGACTATCTTGCTAAGTTATCTTTCCAAAGACTCCTCTCCGACCTCTCCAACATTCTTGACTTGCCTTCCAACCATAATTTTCGTGGAGTTTAGTTTTTTTTTAATTTTTAATTTGAAGGGAAATACATTGTTTTCATGTAACAAGCCTAAAGCTTAGTAAGCTTTAGCTTGAGGGGGAGTGTTAGAATAGATGATCTTATCTTATCTCATCTTATCTTATCTTGGAGTACATCATATCTTATAAGAGTATCTTGAATTATCTCATAGGATTAGGTTGTTATCAGTTGGTTATTATTATAATTAGTTTCGCTTTTCAATTAGGATTAGGAGTCTTGTATCCCTATAAATAGGGGTTAGTGCTTAAGTTTTTTTTGTACATCAAGATCACAATCAATCGTAATCATATTTTGAGTGTTCATTATTTTTCTTCTCTTTCTCTATCTAAACTCATAACTTCAACAGCACTGATCCACGTCAGATAACTCGGGAGCCAATTTAGCCTTGATTTTGGCCTAATTTGACAATTCTTGTCACACCTGAAATTGTAGGTCTCTTCCTTATCTTTCTAGGGATAGCAAGATCACCAAAATACGATATCTGTAGCTCTAGTTATGCTCTGTGCAAGGCCACAAGGTCAGGATGAGTGAAAAATCCAAAAATTAACAATGTTTAGCAATTAAGCCCAATAATGTAAAATAAAAAATAGTGATTATAAAACTTGTCTAATTTCCATCTCTCTCTGGCTTGTACGTCAGTAAACTGCTATTTATGCTTGTTAATCCGGACCTAACCGTAGACCAAATTAAAGGCCTCTAAATAAGCTTTCCAACAAGGTATCATATGCCTTAATTGGGTTTAAGATGAGTAAGTTAGACCCATTTAAGTGAAGGAACATCATGGACAGCGCACTGATCCACACCAGAGAACTCGAAACCCAATTTAGACTTGATTTTGGCCTAATTTGACAATTCTAGTGACACCTGAAATTGTAGGTCTCTTCGTTATCTTTCTAGGGAGAGCAAGATCACCACAATCCGATATCTGTAGCACTAGTTATGCTCTGCGCAAGGCGACAAGGTCGGGATGAGTGAAAAATTCGAAAATTAACAATGTTTAGCAATTAAGTCCAATAATGTAAAAGCAAAAACAATGATTGTAAAAGTTGTCTAATTTTCGTCTCTCTCTGACTTATGCGGCTGTAAACTGCTATTTATGATTATGAATCCTGACCTAACCCTAGACCAAAATAAAGGTGTCTGAAGAAGCTTTCCAACAAGGTATCATATGCCTTAATTGGGCTTAATATGAGTAAGTTAGGCCCATTTAAGTGAAGGAACATCAAGGACTGCGCACTTATCCTCGCCAGATAAATCAGAACCTAATTTAGCCAGGATTTTGTCCTAATTTGACAATTCTTGTGAAAGCCTAAATTGTAGGTCTCTTCCTTATCTTTCTAGAGATAGCAAGATCACCAAAATTCGATATTCGTAGCTCTAGTTATGCTCTGCGCAAGGCAACAAGGTCAGGATGAGTGAAAAATCCGAAATTTAACAATGTTTAGCAATTAATCCCAATTAAGCCAAATAATGTAAAAGCAAAAACAATGACTGTTAAAGTTGTCTAATTTTCGTCTCTCTCTTGCTTGTGCAGCTGTAAACTGTTATTCATGCTTATTAATCCTGACCTAACCCTAGGCCAAATTAAGGGCCTCTGAATAAGCTTTCTAACATGGTTTCATATGCCTTAATTAGGCTTAAGATGAGTAAGTTAGAAGCATTTAAGTGAAGGAACATAGTGGACTGCGCACTGATTCACGCGAGAAAACTCGGGCCCCAATTTAGTCTTGATTTTGGTCTAATTTGACAATTCTTGTCACACTTGAAATTGTAGGTCTCTTCCTTATCTTTCTAGGGACAGCAAGATCACCGAAATCCGTTATCTGTAGCTCTAGTTATTCTCTGCGCAAGGCCACAAGGTCAGGATGAGTGAAAAATCCAAAAATCAACAATGTTTAGCAATTAAGCCCAATAATGTAAATGCAAAAACGGTGATTGTAAAAGTTGTCTAATTTCTGTCATTCTCTGGCTTGTGCGGCTGTAAACTGTTATTTATGCTTATTAATCCTGACCTAATCCTAGACCAAATTAAGGTCCTCTGAATAAGCTTTTCAACAAGGTATCATATGCCTTAATTGGTCTTAAGATGAGTAAGTTAGGCCCATTTATGTTAAGGAACATAATGGGCACCACACTGATCCGCGCCAGAGAAATCAGAACCCAATTTAGACTTGATTTTGGCCTAATTTGACATTTTCCTTTAAAACCTGAAATTGTAGGTCTCTTCGTTATCTTTCTAGGGATAGCAAGATCACCAAAATCCGATATTTGTAGCTCTATTTATGCTCCGTGTAAGGCTACTTGGTCAGGATGCGTGAAATATCCGAAAATTAACAATGTTTAGCAATTAAGCCCAATAATGTAAAAGCAAAAACAATGATTGCAAAAGTTGTCTAATTCCCGTCTCTCTCTGGCTTGTGCGGCAGTAAACAGTTATTTATGCTTATTAATCCTGACCTAACCCCAGACCAAATTAAGGCCCTTTGAATAAGCTTTCCAATAAGGTCTCATACGCCTTAATCCGACTTAAGATGAGTAAGTTAGGCCCATTTAAGTGAAGGAACATCATGGAGAGCGCACTGATCCGTGCCAGAGAACTCGGGACCCAATTTAGCCTTTATTTTGGCCAAATTGGACAATTCTTGTGACACCAGAAATTGTAGGTCTCTTCCTTATCTTTCTAGAGACAGCAAGATCACCAAAATCCAATATCTCTAGCTCTAGTTATGCTCTGCGCAAGGCAACACCGTCAGGATGAGTGAGAAATCTGAAAATTAACGTTTATCAATTAAGCCCAATTAAGCACAATAATGTAAAAGCAAAAACAATGATTGTAAAAGTTGTCTAATTTTCGTCTCTCTCTGGCTTGCGAGGCTGTAAACTGTTATTTATGCTTATTAATCCTGACCTAACCATAGTTCAAACTAAGGGCCTCTGAATAAGCTTTCCAATAAGGTATCATATGCCTTAATTGGGCTTAAAATGAGTTAGTTAGGCCCATTTAAGTGAAGGACCATCATGGACTGCACACTTTTCCGCGCCTAGCAGAAATCGGGACCCAATTTATCCTTGATTTTAGCCTAATTTGACAATTCTTATGAAACTCAAAATTGTAGGTCTCTTCCTTATCTTTCTAGGAACGGAAAGATCACCAAAATCCGATATCTATATCTCTAGTTATGCTCTGCGCAATGCAACAAGGACAGGATGGGTGAAAAATCCGAAAATTAACAACGTTTAGCAATTAAGCCCACTAATGTAAAAGCAAAAAAATGATTGTAAAAGTTGTCTAATTTCCGTCTCTCTGGCTTGTGTGGTTGTAAACTACTATTTATACTTATTAATCCTGATCTAACCCTAGACCAAATTAAGGGCCTCTGAATAAGCTTTTCAACAAGGTATCATTTGCCTTAATTGGGCTTAAGATGTGTAAGTTAGACCCATTTAAGTGAAGGAACATAATGGATCATGACCGATCCGCGGCAGAGAACTGGGAACCTAATTTGGGCTTGATTTTGGCCTAATTTGACAATTCTTGTGAAACCTGAAATTGTAGGTCTCTTTCTTATTTTTCTAGGGACAGCAAGATCACCAAAATCCGATATTTGTGCGCTCTAGTTATGCTATGCGCAAGGTAACAAGGTCATGATGAGTGAAAAATCCGAAAATTAACAATGTTTAGCAATTAAGCCCAATAATGTAAAAGCAAAAACAATAATTGTAAGAGTTGTCTAATTTTCATCTCTCTCTGGCTTTTGCAGCTGTGAACTGCTATTTATGCTTATTAATACTGACCTAACCCTAGACCAAATTAAGGTCCTCTGAATAAGCCTTCCAACAATGTTTCATATGCCTTAATTGGGCTTAAGATGGGTAAGTTAAGCCCATTTAAGTGAAGGAACATTATGGACTGTGCACTGATCCGTGCCAGAGAACTTGCGACCCTATTTGGCCTTGATTTTGGTCTAATTTGACAATTCTTGTGATACCTAAGATTGTAGGTCTCTTCCTTATCTTTCTAGGGACAGCAAGATCACCAAAATCCGATATCTGTAGCTCTAGTTATGCTCTGCGCAAGGCAACAAGGTCAGGATGAGTGAAAAATATGAAAATTAACAATGTTTATCAATTAAGCCCAATAATGTAAAAGCAAATACAATGATTGTAAAAGTTGTCTAATTTCTGTCTCTCTCTAAATAAGCTTTCCAACAAGGTATCATATGCCTTAATTGGGTTTAAGATGAGTAGGTTAGGCCCATTTAAGTGAAGGAACATCATGACCTGCGCACTGATCCGTGCCAGAGAAATCGGGACCCAATTTAGCCTTGATTTTGGCTAAATTTGACAATTCTTGTAAACTTGAAATTGTAGGTCTCTTCCTTATCTTTCTAGGGACAACAAGATAACCAAAATCCGATATTTGTAGCTCTAGTTATTCTCTACGCAAGGCAACAAGGTCAAGATGAGTGAAAAATCCAAAAATTAACAATGTTTAGCAATTAAGACCAATAAAGTAAAAGAAAAAACAATGATTGTAAAAGTTGTCTATTTTCTGTCTCTTTCTGGCTTGTGCAGTTGTAAACCGTTAGTTATGCTTATTTATCCTGACTTAACCCTAGACCAAATTAAGGTCCTCTGAATAAGCTTTCCCACAAGGTATCATATGCCTTGATTGGGCCTAAGATGAGTAAGTTGGGCCCATTTAAATGAAGGAACATCATGGACCGCGCACTGATCCACGCCAGAGAACTCGGGACCCAATTTAGCCTTTATTTTGGCCAAATTTGACAATTCTTTTGACACGTGAAATTGTAGGTCTCTTCCTTATCTTTCTAGGGACAACAAGATCACCAAAATCCGATATTTGTAGCTCTAGTTATGCTCTGCGTAAGGCAACAAGGTCAGGATGAGTGAAAAATCCGAAAATTAACAATGTTTAGCAATTAAACCCAATAATGTAACAGCAAAAACAATGATTGTGAAAGTTGTCTAATTTCCGTCTCTCTCTGGCTTGTAAGGCTGTAAACTGCTATTTATGCTTATTAATCCTGACCTAACCCTAGACCAAATTAAGGGCATCTGAATAAGCCTTCTAACAAGGTTTCATATGCCTTAATTGGGCTTAAGATGAGTAAGTTAGGCCCATTTAAATGAAGGAACATCGTGGACTGCGCACTGATCTGTGCCAGAGAACTCGGGACCCATTTTAACCTTGATTTTGGCCTAATTTGACAATTCTTGTGAAACCTGAAATTGTAGGTCTCTTCCTTATCTTACTAGGGACAAAAAGATCACCAAAATCCGATATCTGTAGCTCTAGTTATGCTCTGCGCAAGGCAACAAGGTCAGGATGAGTGAAAAATCCGAAAATTAACAATGTTTAACAATTAAGCCCAATAATGTAATTGCAAAAACAATGATTGTAAAAGTTGTCCAATTTCTATCTATCTCTGGCTTGTGCGACTGTAAACTGCTATTTTTACTTATTAATCATGATCTAACCCTCGACCCGATTAGGTGATTATGCATCACGCTTTGAGGTTATGATTAAGTTTTTAGAATTCTGTCGGAGATTCCCAGATGATGATTGGCGGTGTAGAAGGTTTGGAGAAGGATTGCGACATGAGCTGCGAAGAGCTGTAGTGTATTTAGATATTCAGTGTTTTTTTGTTGGAGTTGGTTAATAGTTGCAGTGCTATAGAAAACAGAGACCAGAGGCAAGATGGTGAGCTGAAACAACCAAGAAGTGGAGGCCCTAATCGATCAGGTTCTCCAAGGAGGGTAGAGAGTGGTTCTCAATGGAGAGGGGGACCATATACTAAACCTGTGCAGACAGTTGCACCAACACTAGTGGTTAGATTGGATCAACAACAACAAGTATATGCCTGCTTCGGATGCGGAGGATCGCATCATATTAGAGATTGCACGGAAAAACCTAGTTGTTTCCACTGTGGAAAACCTGGTCATATAGCTAGAGATTGCGGACAAGGGTCACTGGGAGAGTGTTTACAGTGAGGGGAGTTGAACCTTCTCACTCTGCAGATCTCATATAAGGTATGTGTTTCACATCAGTGTCATATAGTTGTTAAGAATATGACATTTATTGTAAACACTTGTCGATGATCTTACTGAAGTGGAAATCGTGTTCTTGGTGGGAAAGTCTGAAGATGGCGACGGAAATCTGTAAGTTTTGTTAGTTAGTCGGTTGTGGTTTTCCTGGTTGTTTAAAATCAAGTACAGTGAAAGTATAGATTGTTGTGGGATAATTGGTATTAAGGGAACTTTATCTTAAGTGCTTGATATATTTGGATAGTATGGGTAGTCCTTGAAAATAAAAGAGATAACGAATTAGTTTGGAGCTTATCTAGTATAGGATTCGTTTGGTTGAAGCTTTGTAGCCTTTTATTTTTGATAATGGTTATAATGATATGTTGTTCTTGTTTAAATGGTGAGTTAGGACTTCATCTTAAGCTCTGATGGCTATGGATTGCAATAAAGACTTGATTGAGCAACATATATTCTAGGTATAGTACCTAAGTATTGTTTCCCTATAGTAGGATAAATAGGAAGTGATGGGAGTTTTGAGATATAGATATGGTAGTAAGATTAAGATCAGTATCAGTGAGTGAGACCATTATTATAAGTCAAAAGTTGATCGAGGCATAGTATTACTAAGAGAATCCTAAGGCAACGATAATGCTCATAGTTAAGATTGATGGTATTACCAAAGTTGAATATGAATAGGAAAGATAATTTCTTTGGTTTTAGTTGCATTAGGAGGTGCAATGATGTTCTTTTGAGGTTGAGATGTATGATTTTGATATAATTTAGAATAGAAAAATATATTTTAAGGAACTAAGACTGTGATTGGATACATGAAATAGGAAGTTAGGGTAGTATTGATTGTGGTGTTAATTCCGGGTAATGGTAGAATTTAGATGTTGGAATTGATTGCGGTGTTAATTGCGGAAGTTAGAAATAAGGTTCTCTAGCGGATTAGTAGTAAGAAGAAAGAAAGGATTAAGTTTTAATTATGTCCTTTAAGGATGATATATTAAAGGGAAATGTTAAGGACAATGAATATAATGTAGTGATGGATTGTTTGAGGATAAATAGAAACGATATATGAATGAATTATGTTATGAAGTTACCGTTTTACCTAGGGAAAAACAGCGATGAGAAATATAATATGGGATCTTTAGATTAAGATACGATTGCAAGATGATGTCTAGTTTTGAGTTAAGAAATTCGAGGACGGAATTTTTTTCTAAGAAGGGTAGTAATGTAACACCCTAAACTTTCTATTAATTACACTTTGGTCCCTAAGTTAGTTTCTATGTTTTTCTAAGTGAATTGGGACAAAATCTTTGTTCCAAGACCATGAGTGGACGTGGCCATGAAGCCCAAATTCCTTGTCCATGGATTAATTCCATAAAGCCCATTAGAAATCATATAAGTTTCCTATGTCATGTTAAGCCTTAAGCATTTTAGTGGACCCCACATAAATGAATCCAAGCCCAAAATTTTAAGGCCCATGCCAAGCCCAATATGGAGTAGGGGTTGCCCTCATGTTGGATGAGACAAGATTATTCTAGAACTTTCCACATTGTTCTACATTTTCTCCAAGATTCTACATCATTCTACTATCTTCTCAAATGTTCTCCAACATTCTAGGTTCTTCTCAAAATATCTCATGAAAAATCAGCCAAGATAAGTCAAGATGAGACCACATTTAATGTGGCACATGGTCATCATTTCAATTTATTGGCAATTTGCAAAATAGTCCTTATACTTTTGGAATCTTTGCAAAATGGTCCCTATGAATTATTTGCACTTTAATCCTTTGAACAAGCCAACTCATTCCTACTAGATCCTTCTAAAGTGGCACAACCAACCCCTATAAATACCCTCCAAACCGTGGCCTCCCTCACCATTTCACTCATCTTCTTCATTCTCTTCATCTTCCTCACCAACTAAGTTACAAAACCCTAAGAACACCGAATCCCCACCAAACATATGACCCTCTTCCTTTCTGAAACTCGGAAAACACTCAACATAAAAATTGTTCCTCTTTATCTCTTATTTCCAACAAGCTAAAGATAATCAAAACGGATAAGTGTATTGGGAGATAGGATCAAAATACCGAAACTGCCCAGAATTCTCAGCAACCCACGAAACAGCAGAAAGAAGTCCCTTTTCACCCATGTTATGATCCGAACCAAATGAAACCTTAAACACAAAAGTTGTTCCTTTTCTTCTTATATTTCTATCAAGCCAAAGTTCGTAATTTTTGGATGAGTATATTGTGAGATACACTCACAATACCATCACACCCTAAAGCTGTCCAGTTTTCAACTTAGTGAAGGTTGATCATTTTCTTTCTTCAATCTTCAAGAGGTAAAGCTCTCCTCATTAATCATCTAAGTCTTCTCCTTCATTTATTTTGTAAGATCAAGCCATGATCATCAAGTTTTCATTAATTTCCATTCCTAGATCTAGAACTTCAAATAATTCTAGAAAATTGTAGAAAAATCCTTTTAATGTGAAACCAATTTCTATGATCTTGTGATGTCTTCCACTTTCATTATCCAAGAGAATGTAATCAAAACATTTTCCTTCCCTATTTTTTTTTAAGTGGCAGAATCTCACTCAAAGGAGGGTTTGATGATTTTGTTTTCATTTTTGAAATCTAATTCTTGATTTGAGCTCTCTAATACTTATATGATCTAAATCCAAGAGCTTGAATCCAACTAAATTTCCTAGTCTATTTTCCTAATATGGGCTGAAACCCTAACCTAAAGGTTAAAGGATTTTGTTTCAAATTTTAGTCTTGTAATAAGTAATCTATGTTAGTTAAGACTCTAGTAACTAGGATCCAAAAGATGGCATTAAGAAGATAACCCTAATCCTATTTTCTAAGTTTTGGCCGAACCTAGCCCTAAAGTGTCATAGATGGTTGTCATTTGATTAATTATAGTTATGTTGTTTGGTTCAAGGTGAAACTATTAAGCTGTGGTGTGATAGCGAGGAACGTCGAGGTTCGAGATTTGGTGCTAGCTCCGGTGGGAGAAAGAACCATTCCATCGTCGGAACAGATAAGTAGTATATAATTTATAATAATGGTGTAGGGCGACCTAAACCCTACTAGTGGTCGAGTAATCGACAATACCAAAATCGTATTGGAAACTTTTCCGTAATCTGAATGATGATTTGGGAATTGTAGGTTTATAAGCCTTGGGTTGATTATTCATATTTGAGGATGTCCGAATTATGTAATTTTATTGTTTGTGATCCGTTGGTTGAGGTATTTCATCTGCATGTGACGTATTGTTCGGTGTTTGAATAATTATGATAGTGAGGATGTTGACTATCGTCCCTCGGCGTGATGGCTATCACGGCCAGCCGTGAGGTTGTTTTTGTAGGACTCTTGCCTTTGTTGTTGTCACGGGCGTGATGGCTACACACGGCAGGCCGTGATGAAGTCGACTTTGTTAATTATTTTGTTGTGATAAATTGCTGTATATGATATTGAGATATTTGAATATTCTGTTGATTAATGTGTTATGCATGATCTGCACGGGTTTAATACTATGCTTAGATGATTTTAAGGAAAGATATATATTGCTCGGAGGTATTTTGTTTGGGTGAGAGTTTTGAATATGAATTAAAGTGCCCTGCTATTATTGTATAAAGTGATGTGATATAGAATGTAAGTGGAGGTTATGAGGGAAAAGCTTGAGGTACTAGGTTGTTATTGATAAAAGTCAGTGAGAATCATATGTTGCATTGTTGTTCATGATAGTGTGATTTTACATGATATTTTACTGTACACTTTTGCATGCATTTTGCATATAGATTAGGCATTCTTTATTTGATTTTAGTTAGATTTTCCTTGGAAGCGGGTGAAGCGGTGTTGTGGTGTTGTTTGCGAGGAATTCATGATTAAATGCCCAAGGTTTGGCCATGATGAAGATTGGATGATTTAGAGCCTTAAAAGTGAAGAAAATGGCCCAAACAGAGCCCATCACGGCTAGCCGTGATGCCCATCACGGCCTAGCCGTGATGCCCATCACACCATGATCGAGCAAAACCCGAAAAGGCGAAAAGGTGAAGTCGAGTGCGTCACGGCCTAGTGATGTACATCACGGCCGTGACCAAAACCACCAGAAGTCAGAATCCATCACGGCAGCCGTGATGGAGATCCTGGAGCGTGAAGCAGAGGGCTCGCGACGCGAGAAAATGTCGCCATGCGAGAGAGAGGCGAAAAGTTGCCAAAAGCGCGAGATGAATCCGTCACGGCAAGCGTGATGGCCATCACGGCCGTGATGCAGGAGTCTATTTAAAGAAAGCGCAGCAGAAGCTGAAGGAGTTTTTGGAGCGAGAGAAAAGGAGGCAGCCAGAGAAACCCTAGGGCGATTCTTGGTGATTTGTGGGGGTTGGGTTCATCCTTCAATGGAGTGTTTCCCTTCTTCCATCTTAGTATCTTTCCTTTTCCCTTCTCCTTTGATGATGTGTAACTAAACTCCCATTGTTGGGGTTAGGGTAGCCATTTCGATTTCTCATGTATATGACTTGATATTGCAATATGGTTTTTACTTCATTATTGAGTGATTGATTCTCTATGCTTAATGCTTGTTGTGGCTAGCACCCCACGACTTGATATGTGTTTTGGTATGCAATGGGGACGTTAGGTATCACAATGGAATTGAGATTAATCACCTGATAAGCCTTGTATCTAGGAATGGAACTAGGTTTATTAGCAATCGTGTAATCCTAATCATAATGCAAATTCATTAATCTAGGCCACCTAAGGAATTAGGGTCTATTAGTGGATTTAGGCTCTTGCCATCCCAGGGATCGGGTTTGAGTAATTTAGTGGATTGATTGTCATAATTGAAGTAGAAACTGTTTGTGCTCATTTCATTGCATGAGAATGAAGTTTGGTGAACCTAATCCCAACATCTTTATCATATTTAAAACCATCTTTTATTGCCTTCCAAGTGTTTGAGAAAAGTAAAAAGAGTTTGTTTTCTTATGTTGTTAGTTCTAGCTTTTGTTAGTTTAGAACTCTCTTCCAATCCAAGAATCCGCTTAGATAGTATTGGTTTGGTAAGTGTTAAGTAATTGTAGCAGTCCCGTGGATACGATAAACGGTCTTACCACCAGTATTACTTGCACGATTGGTATACTTTGCCCATTCGTCAACGGGATTCATAAGTGTATTTGAGATATACGAGGTCAAAGTCTCGTGGACCGTTCCAAATTAGAATTTAAGTTGTGCAACTATAGTGTCATTGCTATGCATGAGCACCCTTGATAGAGAGGAGAGAACCGGGGTGTGCCGTGATCTTTGTGCAGCTATAGTGTCATTGCTTTGCATGAGCATTCTCACCATGGATGAGAATGTAGCCTGCAAGCATTGGGAGCGTGTCACTGGGCCGGTGACATTCCTAACGAGGATGTGTGGTGGGGATTAGTAGTGGCCACGTCGATAAAGGTTTAGTTGCATGAGTTGGAGGGTAGAGGATGATATAGTGAATTGAGGATGATTGTTGATTTTGAGTGATGCGGTTTCCGTGAATATTATTGTATTATATGCTATGAATCTTTTTCCACTTATGATGATAGAACCGTTTCTTATCTCCTATTTCTATATTTTGTGTATGTCTACTTTGTTACGTTACAAGACCAGATGGACGAATATGTTCTTTGAGGAGATGGATGGAACCTGTACGGAGACGGAGGTGGTGGAGAGAATGACATTCCAGTATAGGCGGCGGGAGAACAATCACGATCCTAATAATATAGTGTAGTAAGTTGAGGCAGTGAGTCATATATGACGTTTTTTTGTTTTTCCTTAGTTATAAAAGTGTTTGTTTTTAAATAAGTACACATGTGGGATCCTCACCGAGAGGATACCCTAAGCAATGTTGTGTAAAATAAAGGATACTTATGTGTATTTATGTAATATAGTTTGGTGTGTTATATATTTGTAAAGTTATATGGTTATTTTTTTTGTTTTTAATTTTTAAGTATTTTCAACAGTTAGAGCGTGATTAAGTAAATAAATATTAAGGTTTTAATGTAATAATACAATGGGGGCACAACGGGTGTCTCATGGGACCCAAATTAGCCTTGATTTTGGCTAATTTGACAATTCTTGTGGACACCTAAATTTGTAAGTCTTTTCCTTATCTTTCTAGGACAACAAGATCACCAAAATCGATATTTGTAGCTCAAGTTATGCTCTCTCGCAAGGTAACAAGGTCAAGATGAGTGAAAATTCGAAAATTAACAACGTTTAGCAATTAAGCCCAATAATGTAAAAAAGCAAAAACAATGATTGTCAAAGTTGTCTAATTTTCGTGTCTCTCTGGCTTGTGCGGTTGTAAACTGCTAAATATGGTTATCAATCCTGACCTAACCATAGACCAAATTAAGGGCCTCTGAATAAGCTTTCTAACAAGGTATCATATGCCTTAATTGGGCTTAAGATGGGTAGTTAGGCCCATTTAAGTGAAGGAACATCATGGATTAGCATCGATCCGCGCGGAGGACTTCCGTGACCGTATTTAGCCTTGATTTTGGCCTAATTTGACAATTCTTGTGAAACCTGAGATTGTAGGTCTCCTCCTTATCTTTATAGGGACAAAAAGATCACAATAATACGATATCTGTGGCTCTATTTATACTCTATTCTAGGCAACAAGGTGAGGATGAGTGAAAATTCCAAAAATTAAAAATGTTTAGCAATTAAGCCCAATTAAGCCCAATAATGTAAAAGTCAAAAATAATGATTGTAAAAGTTTTCTAATTTCAGTCTCTCTCTGAATAAGCTTTCAACAAGGTATCATATGCCTTAATTGGGCTTAAGATGAGTAAGTTAGGCCCATTTAAGTGAAGGAACATCATGGATGCCAGACCCGTGCAGGAGAAATCGGGACTTAATTTAGCCTTGATTTTGGCCTAAATCGACAATTCTTGTGAAACCTGAAATTGTAGGTCTCTTCCTTATCTTTCTATGGACAGCAAGATCACCAAAATCCGATATCCGTAGCTCTAGTTATGCCTCGCGTAAGGCAACAAGGTCAGAATGAGTAAAAAATCCGAAATTTAACAATGGTTAGCAATTAAGCCCAATTAAGCCAAATAATGTAAAAGCAAAAACACTGACTGTAAAAGTTGTCTAATTTCCATCTCTCTCATGCTTGTGCAGCTGTAAACCACTATTTATGCTTATTAATCCTTAGCTAACCCAAGGCCAAATTAAAGGCCTCTGAATAAGCTTTCACCTGGTTTCAGGGCCATACTTGGAGCTTAAGATGAGTAAGTTAGGACCATTTAAGTGAAGGAACATCATTGACAGCGACTATTCCCCTGAGAGAACTCGAAACCCAATCTAGACTTGATTTTGGCCACATTTGAAAATTCTTGTGAAACCTGAAATTGTAGGTCTCTTCCTTATCTTTCTAGGGACATCACGATCTCAAAAATCCGATATATGTTGCTCTAGGTATGCTCTGCAAGGCAACAAGGTCGGGATGAGTGAAAGATCTGAAAATAAACAATGTTTAGCAATTAAGCCCAATAATGTAAAAGCAAAAACAATGATTGTAAAAGTTGTCTAATTCTAAGTCTCTCTACGGCTTGTACGTTAGTAAACAACTATTTATGCTTAATAATCCTGACCTAACCCTAGACCAAATTAAAGGCCTCGAATATGATTTCCAACAAGGTATCATATGCCTTAATTGGGCTTAAGATGAGTAAGTTAGGCACATTTAAGTGAAGGAACATCATGGACATGACACAACGATCAGCGTCGAGAGAACTCGGAACCCAATCCAGCCTTGATTTTGGCCTAATTTGACAATGCTTGTGAAACTGAAATTGTAGGTCTCTTCCTTATCTTTCAAGGGACAGCAAGATCACCACAATCCGATATCTGAAGCTCTAGTTATTCCCTGTGCAAGGAAACAAGGTTAGGATTAGTGAAAAATTCAAAATTAACAATGTTTAGCAATTAACCCCAATTATGTAAAAGCAACAACAATGATTATAAAAGTTGTCTAATTTCCGTCTCCTTCTGGCTGGTGCGGCTGTAAACTGCTATTTATGCTTACTAATCCTGACCTAAACCTAGACCAAATTAAGGGCCTCCGAATAAGCTTTCCAACAAAGTATCATTTGCCTTAATTGGGCATAAGATGAGTAAGTTAGGCCCATTTTAAGTAAAGGAACATCATGGAGTTGCATGCCGATCCGCGCCGGGAGAACACGTGACCCAATTTAGCCTTGATTTTGGCTTAATTTGACAATTCTTGTGAAACATGAAATTGTAGGTCTCTTCCTTATCTTTCTAGGGACAGCAAGATCACAAAATCCGACACTTTAGCTCTGAGTTATTTGCGCAAGGTAACAAGGTCAAGATGAGTGAAAATCCGAAAATTAACAATGTTTAGCAATTAAGCCCAATAATGTAAAAGCAAAAACTATGATTGTAAAAGTTATCTAATTTCTATCTCTCTCTAACTTGTGCAGCTGTAAACTGCTATATATGCTAATTATTCCGACCTAACCTGGACCAAATTAAGGGCCCTATTGAATAAGCTTTCCAACAAGGTATCATATGCCTTAATTGGGCAAGATGGGTAAGTTATGCCCATTTAAGTGAAGGAACATCATGGATTGTGCATTGATCCAAGGAGAACTTAAGACACTATTTATCCTTGATTTTGGCCTAAATTGACAGTTCTTGTGAACGTGAAATTGTAAGTCTCTTCCTTATCTCTCTAGGGACTGCAAGATAACCAAAATCCGATATATGTAGCTCTAGTTATGCTGCCGACAAGGCACAAGGTCAAGATGAGTGAAAATCGAAAATTATCAATGTTTAGCAATTAAGCCCAACAATGTAATACAAAAGCAATGATTGTAAAAGTTATCTAATTTTCGTCTCTCTCGGGCTTGTGCGGGCTGTAAACTTCTTTTATGCTTATTGACCGGGACCTAACACTAGACTAAACTAAGGGCCTCAAATAAGCTTTACCTTAAGGTATCATATGCCTTAATTGGGCTTAAGATGAGTAAGTTATGGCCATTTAAGTGAAGGAACATCGTGGACTTGCTGATTCAGTGCGAGAGAACTCGGAACCTAATTTGGCCTTGATTTTGGCCTAATTTTACATTTCTTGTGAAAGCAGAAATTGTAGGTCTCCTTATCTTTCAAAGGGACAGCAAGATCACAAAAATCCGATATCTGTAGCTCTAGTTATGCTTCTGCTAAGGAACATGGCTGCATGAGTGAAAAATCGGAAAATTAACAATGTTTAGCACTTAGCCCAAATAAGCCCAATAATGTAAAAGCAAAACAATGATTGTAAAAGTTGTCTAATTTCCGTCTCTCTGGAGCTTGTGCAGAAATGGCTTGCTATTTATGCTTATTAATCGGGACCTAACACTAGACCAAATTAAGGGCCTACGAATAAGCTTTGTAACAAGGTATCATATGCCATAGTGGGCTTAAGATGTATAAGTTATGGCTTTCTAAGTGAAGGAACATCATGGACCCTGTGATCCGCGGCAAGAGAACCTCGGAACCTAATTTGGCCTTGATTTTGGCCTAATTTTACAATTCTTGTGAAAAGCTGAAATTATAGGTCTCTTCCTTATCTTTCAAGGGATGACAAGATCACAAAAATCAGATATCATGTAGCTCTAAGTTATGCTATGTGCAAGGCAACAAGGTCGGAGATGAGTGAAAAATCCAAAAATTAACAATGTTTAGCAATTAAGCCAAATAATGTAATAGCAAAAAATAATTGTTGTAAAGTTGTCTAATTTTAGTCTCTCTTTGACTTTGTGGCTGTAAACTGCTATTTATGCTAATTAATCCTAACCTAACACTAGACCAAATTAAGGGCCTCTGAATAAGCTTTCCCAACAAGGTATCATATGCCTTAATTGGGCTTAAGATGAGTAAGTTAGGCCCATTTAAATGAAGGAACATCATGGACTCGCATTGGTCCACCACAGAGAACTCTGGGACCCAATTTAGTCCCTTTATTTTACTTTGATTTGACAATTCTTGTGAAACACGAAATTGCAGAGTCTCTTCCTTATCTTTCTATGGACAACAAGATCACCAAAATCGAATATCTGCATCTCTAATAATACTCTACGCAAGGTAACAAAGTCAGAGTTGAGTGAAAAATCTGAAAATTAACAATATTTAGCAATTAAGCGAATTCATGATAATGTAAAAGCAAAGCAATGATTGTAAAGTTGTCTAATTTCCATCTCTCGGGCTTTGCTATGCAAACTGCTATTTATGTTTATTAATCGGGACTAACACTAGACTAAACTAAGGGCCTTCTAATAAGCTTTGCAACAAGGTATCATATGCCTTAATTGGGCTTAAGATGGGTATGTTATAGCCCATTTAAGTGAAGTGAACATCATGGATGACAGATCGATTCGCGGCAAGAACTCCGAACCTAATTTGGCCTTGATTTTGGCTTCTAATTTTACAATTCTTGTGAAAGGTGAAATTGTAGGACTCTCCTTATCTTTAAAGGGCAGCAAGATCACAAAAAATCCGATATCTTAGCTCTAGTTATGCTCTGCGTAAGGCAAAATGGGTCAACATAATTGAAAAATCTGAAAATTAACAATGTTTAGCACTTAAGCCCAAATAAGCAATAATGTAAAAGCAAAACAATGATTGTAAAAGTTGTCTAATTTCCGTTCTCTCTCGGGCTTGTGAGTGTAAAGCGCTATTTATGCTTATTAATCGGGACCTAACACTAGACCAAATTAAGGGCCTGAATAAAGCTGAAACAAGGTATTATATGCCTTAATTGGGCTTAAGATAGGTAAGTTATGGCCATTTAAGTGAAGGGAACATCATGGTGCACCAGGACGATCCCATGGCAAAGAACTCGGAACCTAATTTGGCCTTGATTTTGGCCTAATTTTAAATTCTTGTGAAGATTGGAAATTGCAGGTCTCTTCCTTATCTTTCCAAGGGGACAACCAAGATCACAAAATCCTATCCTGTAGCTCTAGTTATGCTCTCAAGGTAACAAGGAAGGGATGAGAAAAATCCGGAAAATTAACAAATGTTTAGTAATTAAGCCCAATAATGTAAAAGCGAAAAAAATGATTGTAAAAGTTGTTTAATTTATGTCTCTCTTTGGAAGCATAGGCTTAAACTACTATCATGCTTATTAATCGGGACTAACACTAGACCAAATTAGGTCCTCGAATAAGCTTTGCAACAAGGTATCATATGCCTTAATGTGCTTAAGATGAGTAAGTTAGGCCCATTTAAGTGAAGGAACATCATGGACTGCTAATCAATGTCGCAGGAACTCGAACCAATTTGGCCTTGATTTTCGCTCTAATTTTACAAATCTTTGTATTCAAATTCTAAGTCTATTCATATCTTTCTAGGATCAGTAAGATCACCAATCGATATTTTTAGCTCTAGTTATGCTTTCTGCGTAAGGTAACAAGGTCAAGATGAGTGAAAAATCCGAAAATTAACAATGTTTATCAATTGAGCCCACTAATGTAAAAGCAAAAAAAATGATTGTCAAAGTTGTCTAATTTACGTATCTCTCATGGCTTGTGCTGCTGTAAACTGCTATTTATGCTTATTAATGTGGGACCTAACCAAACCAAATTAAGGGCCTAAGAATAAGCTTTCAACAAGGTATCATATACCTTCTTAAGGCTTAGAAGAGTAAGTTAGGCCATTTAAGTGAAGGAACAT
>JAUPTC010000011.1:12699007-12772225 GCA_030762895.1 Sophora flavescens | reverse complement strand
TCTAGAACTTTAGATGTTGCACAGGCTAATTACACCACTAGTGAAAATGAACTTCTAGCTATTGTTTTTGCTCTTGATAAATTTAGATCATATTTGCTAGGTTCCAAGGTTGTTGTTTTTACTGACCGTGCAGCTTTAAAGTACTTGTTGAAGAAACCAGAAGCAAAACCGAGATTGATTCGGTGGATGTTGTTGCTCCAAGAGTTTAGTGTGGAGATTAAAGATAAGAGTGGAGCTGAGAATTTAGTAGCTGATCACTTGAGCAGAATAGAGAGGGATGAGGATCCTTTCCCCATTCAGGATGACTTTCTTGATGAGCAACTCTTACAGTTACATGGGGTAACTCCTTGGTTTGCTGATATTGTTAACTATCTTGTTGCATGTGTTTTTCTGACAGGTGCAACTAGATCACAAATTCACAAACTCAAGAGTGATGCCAAATATTATGTTTGGTATGATCCATATTTTTGGAAATTTGGCAGTGATCAGGTAATTAGGAGATGTGTCCCCGACTATGAGATTGAGTCTATTTTGTACTTTTCTTATGCTTCTCAAGTAGGGGGACACTTTGGGCCACAAAGGACTACAAGAAAAGTCCTAGATTCAGGTTTTTACTGGCCCACCATTTTGAGGGATGCTTATGAGGTTTACCACACTTGTAGAGAGTGTCAGACAGCAGGTACAGCCATCACTCGTAAGAGTGAAATGCCTCAGTAACCTATGCTTTTCTGTGAGGTGTTTGATGTGTGGGGAATTGACTTTATGGATCCTTTCCCTGCATCTTTGGGTTTTCTCTATATTCTGCTTGCTGTCGATTATGTTTCAAAGTGGGTGGAAGCTATCCCCACTAGGACTAATGATTCTAGAGTTGTTGTAAATTTTGTCAGGTCCAATATCTTCTGCAGGTTCGAAATACCTCGGGCTATAATAAGTGACCAAGGCACTCATTTCTGCAACCGCACCATGGAAGCTTTACTCCGGAAGTATGGAGTTGTGCACAGGGTCTCCACTGCATATCATTCCCAGACTAATGGGCAAGCTGAGATCTCAAACAGAGAGATCAAATAGATCTTAGAGAAGGTGGTGCAGCCAAATAGGAAGGATTGGAGCCGCCGTCTAGAAGACGCACTTTGGGCTCAAAGAACCACTTTCAAGACACCAATAGGGATGTCTCCCTATAGACTTGTGTTCGGTAAGGCATGCCACCTTCCTGTAGAGATTGAGCACCGTGCTTATTGGGCGGTCAGAAGCTGTAATTTGGAAATGCAGAGAGCAGGCATTGAAAGGAAACTCCAATTACAGCAGCTTGAAGAGCTTAGGCTAGAAGCCTATGAAAGCTCTCGAATCTACAAAGAGAAACTAAGCACTTCCATGATCAGATGATTTCTTGGAAGGAATTCTCTGTGGGCTAACAGGTTTTATTGTTTAACTCTCACCTGAAAGTGATGGCTGGGAAACTTCGATCCAATTGGATTGGCCCATTTGTTGTCACTAATGTTTTCCCTCATGGTGCAGTAGAAATAAAAAGTGCAGGTAGCAACAAGGTCTTTAAGGTTAATGGGCAGCGCTTGAAGCTATTCCATGAGAGCTCGGTGCCTGAAGATGCAATTGTTGAGGAGCTCTCCTTGGGAGAGCCCACCTACACTACAACTTGATCAGGGAGCACCTTCTCCTTTGCCTCACTCTTGTTTTATATCTATGTTCTTTCATTGAGGACAATGTATGTCTTAAGTGTGGGGGAGGGAACTACTTGTTTTGTTTTTGTTTTGTTTTCCTTGTTTGTGTTGCTTTGAGTCGTATGTGTGTTGAGTCTTGTGTCGGTGAGCTTGATGGATTTTAATTAACTTTTGTATAGATGAATTGCATGATATGTGTTGACTGTGATGATTTCACCCTAGGTTTTTAGAATTGAAAAATTGATCCCCATGTGAAAAATTGAAAATTGAACTTTGAGATATTTTGTTGTGATTGTATGATTTATGATAAGTTTGGGGTGAAGGGATGCATACACTAGGGACAGAATCTCGGTCAAACAATTTGCGAAAAATGTCCAGGTGAGGATTTGAGCCTCCAACATGTTTTTAATTGTGTGAATCAATTTTGAGTTGCACTTTCCCGAATTTGCTTGAATCTCTTCATGGTTTGCATGTTTATGTTCTTGCATCAAATGATTTAGGCAATTTTCTTTGAATTAACTACTTGGCCTAAAAAGAACCATCCCTAATGCATATTCCCTAGTTAGCCACATTGAGCCTAATAAGACTATTGTTTCTTGATGACCTTATGTTATAAACCGAAAATCTGGAAAAACCATGTTAACCCGATCTTAGGATTAGGAGAGCATGGAAGCTTAGCAAGACAAGGGTTGCAAGAAAGTAAGTTTGGGGTGGCTGCAAGGTTTGATATGTGATTCTGGGTTGAGAAAAAGAAAAAAAATAAAGGTTGGAGCCAAAGGCAGAGAAAAAAAAGAGAAAAGAACAAATTGTCAAAAAAGGGTATTGGAAGAAAAAGCCTGTAGTCACCCAAGGCAAAAAAGGAAAAATGGAAAAAGGAATTTGAGTGGAAGTTCAATGTGTCAAAATGCTCGTGCTCTTTTAGTTCCTAGGGACTTAAGCCTAGTACCTTTGAATATCCTACCTTTAGCCAGGCCCCATTACAACCCTTAAAAGACCTTTTGATGTTGCATGCATGTTTTCGTGGGAACCTTGTTTGAGATGAAAATCAAATTCATGGGAAGTGCTCTCGAAATATGAAATTGAGTGAAAAGTTGATAGCCTAGACAAATTGAGCGAATGGGTGAAATATTACATGCCCTTGTGAGGAAGGCAATTGTTTGAGATTAGTGATCTCCCTTTTGTGTGTAACTTGGATCCCTTGCTTAGATTACTGATTGTATGAATGATGGAATTCTCAATTGTTTAAAGTAAATGAATGTGGGGGTTACTTTGTTGAAAAGGGGGGGAAAACATCGAAGAAAAACTGTTTTGTTAAGATTGCATGAAATTTGTGTGAAATTGATTGAATCCTTTAAGCTTGCCAAGTTTGAGTCTTTTTGAGTTTTAGTTTGCTTGGGGACAAGCAAAGTTTAAGTTTGGGGTATTTTGATCAGCCTCTGCCTCGACTAGTTTTATACTAGTAAGACCATGGTTTTATTCGAGTTTAATCTCGTTTTCGCCCAAATTTGGATTTAATTGTCCTCAAGCAACGTTTTGAGTCTCTTAAGTAGTTTTAGGGTATTTTAGTTGATTTTGAGTCAAATAAAGCATTTACTGCTATTTCTTGTTTTCAGGTTAATAAGGAGAGCAAAAAGGGAAGGACACCTGAAGCAGAAGCCATCACGCCCAGGCCGTGACACTGGTCACGGCCGTGATTAGCTACCCATGAAAGTCAGAAAGGATCACGGCCCAGCCGTGATAACCATCACGGGCGTGATGAGAAGATCATGAAAATCAGAAAGCATCATGTTGAGTCACCGGCAAGTGTACCGGGTCGTCGTAAGTAATAAAACACGGTAAGTAATTACCGAGGTCGGACACAGGGATTGGACTACCAATTCTACCAATTCGCGAGAAAATTGATACGTTGGTCAAGTAACAGCAAGTGGTTGTGGAGAGGGAGAAAATAGGATCGCAAGTCAAATTGACAAATCAAATAAAGATAAAGTATTAAAATCTGAATTTAAACATCTAAGGTCACAAATCCGCCTACCCAATCATGCATAGTACCCAAGTGATGATGATTCCCTCCCTAAGTTCAATTACAATGTCAACCAGGACCCCCAAATTCTCCTAATGACACTCTCGTGCTCAATAGGACGTATTCAACGATTGAGTTAATCACTTACTAGGTCTCATAACCCAATCATCAAACTCTATTAAATCTGGTTCCTATAAGGTTGCACCGATCTCCTATTCACTCTCGCGCAATATTCGATCAATGATCCCAATTCAAGTTCTAAACGCGAATTGCCTACTAAGCCTCATCAAGTTAACAAGTCAATCACGCATGCATATGATCAACGCAATAAATTCAGAATTGGAAAACATGAATTGAGATAAAGGATAAAATCATACATCACATTGAACTACATCGTCATGGGTGGTTTCATTGATCCCTTAGACAAGGGGATTAGCTCCTCATGCTTGTAACAAGACACAATCACTTGGAATTCATCATAGTTGTACAATACGAAAAGAAAATAGGGAGACACAGCTTCAGAGAATCTAAAAAATGATACGAAAACAAGTGGTGACCCAAAACGTTCTTCAATCTGCCCTAAAACAGCAATTTATAGATATCAGAATCTGCGTCCGCTCGTGAGGCGAGTAGCCTCTCGCGAGGCAAATTTCAGTTTTGGCTCCATCCTGAGTTTGAATACTCGCGAGGCGAGGTAGTGTTTCGCGAGGCGAGACAGAGAGGATGACATTTCTGGCACAGTCAGACCTTCAGACTCGCGAGGCGAGATGGTGATTCGCAAGGCGAGACAGAGAGGGTGACATTTGATGTTCAGGATGGCCTTCAGGCTCGCGAGGCAAGCTCCTGTTTCGCGAGGCGAAACCTTCAGAATTGCTTTTCCACTGTTATCTTCATTTTACTTGACTCTAAGAGCTTCACTTTTATCCTGAAACAATCAAAAGAAAACGAAAAGCGTAATTCTACTCAAAATACGCTAAAAACTACTAAAAATGCATAAAACGAGTCAAAGTCTAACTTAGGAACAAAACAAGGCCAGTTTGGGAGATTAGCGAGGGTGACTCGCCCAATTAGGCACAAAATATACCCCTTTTCTAGCTGGAAACTAGATGAGCCAGAGGCTTATCAAAACACCCCAAACTTAAACCTTGCTTGTCCCCAAGCAAGCTAAAACTCAAAAAGACTCAAAACTTGGCAAGCCTAAAGGAATCAATCAATCTTTGCACAGATTTCATGCAATTTAACACAACAATTTTCTTCAATGTTTTCCCCCTTGCAACAATGTAATCCCCACATTCATTTACTTTAAACAATTGAGAACTTCCATCATTCATGCAATCAGTAATCTAAGTTGAGGATCCAAGTGGCACACAAAAGGGAGATCACCAAATTAAAACAATTGCCTTCCTTACAAGGGCATTTAATATTTCACTCATTCGCTCAATTTGTCTAGGATATAAACTTTTCACTCAAGTTCACATTTCAAGAGCACTTCCCATGAATTTGATTTTCATCTCAAACAAAGTTCCCACGAAAACATGCATGCAACATCAAAAGGTCTTTTAAAGGTTGTAATGGGGCCTGGCTAAGGGTAGGATATTCAAAGGTACTAGGCTTAAGTCCCTAGGAATTACGAGAGCATGAGCATTTTGACACATTGAACTTCTACTCAAATTCCTTTTTCCATTTTTCCTTTTTGCCTTGGGTGACTACAACCTTTCTCTTCTAATACTCTTTTTTGACATTTTGTTACTTTTCTTCTTTTTCTTTTTTTTATTTTGCCTTTGGCTCCTACCTTTATTTTTCTTTTTCTCAACCCAGAATGACATCACACCTTGTAGCCACCCCAAACTTACTTTCTTGCAACCCTTCTCTTGCTAAGCTTCCATGCTCTCCTAATCCTAAGATCGGGTCAACATGGTTTTTTCCAGATTTTTGGCTTATAATATAGGGTCATCAAGAAACAATAGGCTAATCAGGCTCAATGTGGCTAACTAGGGAACATGCATTAGGGATGGTTCTTTTAGCCCAAGTAGTTATTTCAAAGAAAATTGCCTAAATCATTTGATGCAAGAACATAAACATGCAAACCATGAAGAGATTCAAGCAATTTTCGGGCAAGTGCAGCTTATGAGCGAATCACACAATTATGAACATGTTGGAACCTCAAATTCTCACCTGGACATTTTTGCAGATTGTTTGACCGAGATACAATTCCTAGTGTGTGCACCCCCTCACCCCCAAACTTGTCATAAATCAAGCAATCGCAATAAAATTCCTCAAAGTTCAATTTTCAATTTTCACATGGGGGTCAAATTTTCAATTTTCAGAACCTAGGGGGAAATCATCAATGGCCAACATAATTCATGCAATCAATCTATGCTAAATTTAATTAAAATCCACCAAGGTTGCCGACACAACATTCATACACAAACTCTTGATCTTCTCAAATTATTCAAGAGCGAAATTCAAAAACAAAAGGAAAAGGGAAAAGAAAACAAAAACAAAGCAATTGGTTCCCTCCCCCATACTTAAATCATACATTGTCCTCAATGAAAGAACATCAATATAAAATAAGAGAGAGGGAAAAGAGAAGGTGTTCCCTGATCAAGTTGTAGTGTAGGTGGGCGCTTCTAAGGAAAGCTCTTCTACGGTTGCATCCTCATCAAATGGTCCCTCGGGTACCCGACCAATGACAACATCCCGGAAGAACTCCCATAGCACTTCCTGATCTGGAAAAATTGCAACCCTTAATTGCAGATTCGCGATGCGATACATCACTCGCGAGGTGATAAGCCTCTGGCTCATCTAATTTCCAGCTAGAAAAGGGGTATATTTTGTGCCTAATTGGGCGAGTCACCCTCGCTAATCCCCCAAATTGGCCTTGTTTTGTTCCTAAGTTAGACTTTGACTCGTTTTATGCATTTTTAGTAGTTTTTAGCCTATTTTGAGTAGAATTACACTTTTCGTTTTCTTTTGATTGTTTCATGTTAAAAGTGAAGCTCTTAGAGTCAAGGAAAATGAAGAAAACAGTGGAAAAATAATTCTGAAGGTTTCGCCTCGCTAAACAGGAGCTCGCCTCGCGAGCCTGAAGGCCAGCCTGAACAGCAAATGTCACCCTCTCTGTCTCGCCCCGCGAATCACCATCTCGCCTCGCGAGTCTGAAGGTCTGACGGTGCCAGAAATGTCATCCTCTTAGTCTCGCCTCGCGAAACACTACCTCGCCTCACGAGTATTCAAACTCAGGATGGAGCCAAAACTGAAATTCGCCTCGCGAGCGGGCGCAGATTCTGATATCTATAAATTGCTGTTTTAGGGCAGATTGAAGAACTTTTTGGGTCACCACTTGTTTTTAGATCAGTTTTGACGAATCCTTATTCTCTGGATCTGCGTCTCCTTATTTTCTTTTTTTATTGTACAATTAGGATGAACTTCAAGTGTTTGTGTCTTGTTACGAGCATGAGGAGCTAATCCCCTTGTCTAAGGGATCAATGAAACCACCCATGACGGTGTAGTTCAATGTGATGTATGTTTCTCTCCTTTATCTCAATTCATGTTTTCCAATTCGGAATTTATTGCGTTGATCATATGCATGCCTGATTGACTTGTTAACGTGATGAGGCTTAGTAGGCAATTCGCGTTTAGAACTTGAATTGGGATCATTGATCAAATATTGCACGAGAGTGAATAGGAGATCGGTGCAACCTTATAGGAACCAGATTTAATAGAGTTTGATGATTGGGTTATGAGACCTAGTAAGTAATTAACTCAATCGTTGAATTCGTCCTATTGAGCACGACAGTGTCATTAGGAGAATTTGGGGGTCCTGGTTGATTGACAATGCAATTGAACTTAGGGAGGGAATCATCATCACTTGGGTACTATGCATGATTGGATAGCACTACAACAGAATAGACTTTTAATAACGCACCTTTAATAGTATTTCCGTGTGGAAATGCTATTAAAAGTGATGGGGGACTTTTAATAGCGTTTCCCTAAGGAAACGCTATCTTAGGTATCACCTAAGATAGCGTTTCCGTGTGGAACCGCTATTAAAAGTGCCACTTAGGAAAAGATAGCGGTTCCACACGGAAACGCTATCTTAGGTGATAACTAAGATAGCGTTTCCTTCAGGAAACGCTATCTTAGGTATCACCTAAGATAGCGTTTCCTATAGGAAACGCTATCTTAGGTCTTCAGAGCAAAATTAAACGCGCGCTCGGCCTTCCCTCTGTTTCTTCCTCATTTTCATTCTACTGTTTCCTTCCCTCTGCATGCCATCTCTTTTTTCTTCCCTCACCTTCGCCATTGCTCGCCGCCGCTACTCCGAAAGAGAAAGAACCCACTCGAACCCAAACCCCTGTGCCGCTGCTCCTACTGCCACCGCGAGTTCTCTCCATACCCGCCGCTGCTCCTACTGCCACCGCGAGTTCTCTCCATACCCCCATCGGTTATAGAAGAGCCATCAACATCAACCTCTATTTTACACGAGTCTCATACTAAGAGCTTCACACTGCAGCTCGTGGTTTGTGACACGATCACAGGGCGCATTCCCGGTTGAACCCGAGTCCCAAGTTTGCAGCTTTATTGGAACCCACTTCCAAGTTCACGATCGTGTTCAGGTGATTTTCTATCATTTACAAATTTTATTTCCGGACATTCTTAATATTTGTGGGAGTGTGTTTTTATCCAAGTTCACAGTCTGTGTTCAAGGTTTTATTTTACTTGCTCTTTAATTTTCGGTTTGATTGGTGTTGAATGGAATGTGACTTGTTTGTGTGTGAATCATTATTTGAAAATATGAATATGGATTGACGGATTGACTGTATGCATTTTGAACCTAATGCTGCCGGTATCCTGTTTTATTTTGTTTCAATGTTTTTCGGAATGTGAAGAATGGGTTCATATGTTTGTTTTTGTTGCTTCAGTTTGTTGATCCTTTCCCTTTATATATCATTTAATTTAATGTTCTGCGCTCAGATTTTGGTGTTTTTAGAGAGTGAGCAAGTTTGCTTTTGAGAAGTGTTGTCAATTAGAGGGGATACTCTGCATCTTGGTGATTTTAATGCTGTGTTTAACTTGAATATTTTAAGAACTAATAGCATTAGGTCATATGTTAGTTGAACAAATGAGGTGCTTCTGTTATGTGGCTGGAGTGTTGCCATTTGTCGGGCATACAATATAGGCAAGCTAGAAGTGAGATGTGGAGTGGAAAATGTCAGAATACATAACTGGAAGTCTAATTTGAAGGTTCTTGTTGGTTCATCTCATTGAAAGTAAATAGTGAATTTGGATCTCTTCTTCATACTGTCATTGAGTTATTTATGGCTTTAACAGATGGCAGAGAATTGCCTTTTCATGGCAGAGAATTGGCTTTAAAAGAGCAAGTACTAAACGTGAAAAATATTTATTCCCACCTCATTTTTCCGGGAATATTCAGACATGCTGGTAGCAAACACTACATTTGGATAGTGGAATCCACAACTGGGTTCGTTTGTTAATCTCATGTTTATATGCAATTGAGATTTAAAAACTGGTGGAATTAAGCTATTTGTGCAAGCATTCCAGTGTGTTGTTTTGTTTCTATGGCATTGACTTCTTATTTTGAGAGTTCTTTTTGCTTTCTATTGTCATGGTATTTTGGGGACAAGCGACGACACTGGGATGTCCAAACACATTGTAGAGTTGTGAATTATAATGGTCTCAATTTTAAAGTTCTTACTTGTACTGTTATTTGCTAAATGGATGAAATTAGATTACCTAGTAGCTGCCTTGCCATTGGATGCCATTACCTAGTAGCTGCCTTGCCATTGGATGCCAAGATTGAAATCGAGTGCATAGCTACACTATAAGCACCGGTTGGTTCCTTCAGCAAACTCAGGTTAATAATGAACGTGGAATCTTAACCTAGTATTGGAGTTTAATTTTGGTTTGTCCTCCTTGAATCATGGTGCTCTTGTCATTACTATTATTGCTCTAGTATCCTGATAGGAAGGAATTTAATCATCGGATTCTCTCTCAAGATTATGTGCCCCATTAAAAGGGAAAGAAACTAAGTCAGCGACAATGTGTTTTGTTTGCAGCCTTTCATTCCTTTAATATGTATACATTGCATGTAGACCTCAACCACTCTAAACTCAAAGTAAATATGTTTAATAAATATTTTTGTAGATCGGAAAAGCATGGATCGGAAATGGATGTCTGCCAATCGTTGAACGAAGGAGTATGAGGATGGGGTGAAAGAGTTCATTAGTTTTGCAGTTCGGCATGCGAAAAACCCTAATACAATCATATGTCCTTGTTTAGATTGTTGTTATGCAAGGCGAGTTAGTGCAGCCGATTTGGAAGAACATTTAGTGTGTAATGGAATCGATCAAAGTTATACATGTTGGACAAAACATGGTGAGACAAAAGCTGAGTCTAGTGAAATGAGGAATCGTGTGAGATATTCATCATACGATACCGACACAAACACTTATGAGGGCGATCGTTTTGAAGACATTGCAAATGCTGTTGAAGAGGATCTTCGGGATTGTCCATAAATGTTTGGGAGGTTGGTAAGTGATGCAGAGCAACCATTGTATGATGGATGTACTAAATTCACAAGATTGTCGGCGATGTTAAAGTTGTATAACTTGAAATCGGGCAACGGATGGACTGATAAGAGCTTTACGGACTTACTCACACTATTGAAAGACATGTTGCCAGATGATAATGTGCTTCCTAGTCGGACATACGAGGCTAAACAAATGTTACGCTCTATTGGCATGAGCTACGAGAGGATACATGCTTGTCCTAACGATTGCATTTTATTTCGGAATGAATATGCATCGTTACAGATGTGTCCTAAATGTAATGCCTCACGATATAAGAAGAAAGAATCAGATCCAGAGAAGGTTGTGTGGTATTTTCCCATAATACCCAGATTTAGGCGCATGTACCGTAGTTCAAAGATTCAAAGCACTTGACATGGCATGAGGATGAAAGGATCAAAGATGGCAAGTCTGCATGCACCGCAGATTCTCCGCAATGGAAGAAATTTGATCATGATTATCCCGATTTTGGGCAAGATTCAAGAAACCTACGACTTGCATTGGCTCGACGGATTTAACCCGCATGGTGTTCAAAGTAGCTCTCACAAAGACATGGCCTGTGATTTTGGTGATTTATAACCTATCCCCATGGCTATGCATGAAGCGCAAATTTATGATGTTATCTATGTTAATTTCGGGCCCAAACAACCAGGAAATGATATAGACGTCTATTTGACTCCTTTGATTGAAGACTTGAAACAAGCTGTGGGAGACAGGTGTGGAGGTGTATGATGGGTATAAGGAAGAAAGTTTCAATTTGAGAGCTATGTTGTTTGGGACAATTAATGATTTTCCAGCCTACGGTAATCTGTCGGGATATAGCATCAAGGGTCGGTGTGCATGCCCTATATGTGAAGAGGGTACGGATTGGATGCGGTTAGAACATTGTAAGAAGAATGTCTTTCTTGGGCATCGTAGATTTTTGCATCCAAGTCATCATTACCGGTGGTGGAGAAAGGTGTTCAATGGGAACTCGGAAGAAGGTAGAGCGCCTTCACCTTTGACGGGTGATCAACTTTTTGAAAAGGTAAAGGATTTGAATATCCAATTCGGTAAACCTTTTGCGAGAGATATTGTCACAAGAGGGTGGAAGAAAAGGTCGATTTTCTTTGAGTTGCCATATTGGAAATCATTATATGTAAGACATTTCCTCGATGTGATGCACGTTGAAAAAAATATATGTGATAGTGTCATTGGTACGTTACTCAATGTGCCAGGGAAGACTAAAGATGGCATCAATGCAAGGTTGGACTTGGTTAGTATGGGAATAAGAAGAGAATTGGGACCGACGAAGAAGGGTAAAAGTACATATCTTCCTCCGAGCGTTATATGAAGATATTAAAAGGGTATGTGAAAAACCGATCACGACCAGAAGGTTGTATTGTTGAACGGTATATTGTCGAAGAAGCTGTTGAATTCTGTACCGAATACCTATCCAATGCTGAATCTATAGGGCTGCCAAAGTCTCGTCACACATGGAGAATGATGGGGCAAGGAATTACTGGAAATGAAATAGTGACTATAACAAGGACAGAATGGGAGCAAGCACACTTATATGTTCTGCACAATGCCGATGAGGTTGAGCCATATGTTGAAAAACACAAGGACATGCTTAAGAGTTTGTATCCAAATAAGAATCAAAATTGGCTAACTAGAGAACACAATCGTTGTTTTATAACGTGGCTAAGAGATCACATTTATGCAGAGTTGACTGAAAATGCTACTTCAGTTTCAAATAGATTGAGATGGTTAGCCAAAGGTCCAAGTTTGCATGTGTTCTCTTACCACGGTTATCAAATTAATGGGTACACATTCTATACAAAAGAACAAGATGGTCGGAGTACAATACAAAACAGTGGTGTGACTCTAGTAGCTCAGTCGATGCATATCTCAAGTGCCAAAGACAAAACCCGATATATGCAAATATGTCATACTTCGGCGTCATTGAACGCATATGGGAGTTGGATTACACAAAGTTTAAGGTTGGTGTGTTTGGTTGCAAGTGGGTTGACAATAATAACGGTGTTCAGATTGATGAGTCAGGGTTCATGCAGGTGGATCTTAATAGGGTGGGGTATAAAGATGAGCCTTTTATATTAGCATCTCAAGCTCAACAAGTGTTCTATATCACTGATCCAGCTGATATGAAAAGGTCCATTGTTCTTTTGACTAACAAAATAATTACTAATGTTGATGATCAAGACCATCGAGATGTTGATATTGAAGATGATCCTTTCGTCGGGACATTACAATCACTTGAGATTGATCCAACTAGGGATGATGGTATGTATATGAGAGATGATCATGATGAGGGGCTTTTGGTCAATCCACCATTTCGTACTAATAAAGGACAAACAAATCTCAATCCAATGAAGAAAAGAAAAAGGTTGACTTAAACATGTATGTAGTGTTTGTGTTTAAATGAACTTTCTGATCCTTTTATATTATAGTTAGCATCTTAGGTAATGCTAGTGTTGATTTTGTTATTCATAGTTGTTTTATATTTTGCATCAATTAATGTTATATTAATGTCCATTGATGTTTTACTTGTATCTAATATTTTTGTAGGTAAATGGCATCTTCAAGTAATTCTAGTGATGCCAAAGCGGCGAGACGTGGGCCAACAGTTATGAAGGCGGTCATCCGCGCTAGGAGTAAAGGACAAAAATTTGATGTAATTTACTTACTAATCTAAGGATTTCATAATGTTGTTTGATATCTAGATTTATTTACTTTATTATTTTTATTAGGTTGAATGGAATTCTTTGGACCAACCTATTCGTGCTAATGGTAAAATATTGAAGAGTTACATTGGGGCCGTTGTTCGGCAAACGGTCCCAATTATTTGTTCTAATTGGAAGGATGAAGCTTTGGATGGTTTCAAAGAGAGCATATGGGCTGATGTACAGGTAATTGTTAAAATTTATAAATTATATTGTAAACTATGTAAACATACTTACTTTGACACGTTGTTTATATTGTTTTGCAGATGTCTTTTAATGTTGATGAATCTCGGAAAAAATTTGTACTTCAGGAAGCTGGTAACCTACATAGGGCATTCAGAACTAGATTGACCAAAAAATTTCTAAGAGATGCCAACGGGAATATCAATGAGGAGCCTCCATCAAAATATCCACACATATCAAGGGATGAGTGGACAGATTTTATAGCAATACGCACAGGAGATGCTCAATTCCTGGTATGTTTAATATCACGTTAGTCCTTATAATTTTATAGCAATACGTACATATGACATTAACCATGTATTAATATTACTTATATGTGTCTGAATAGAAATTAAGCAATGAAAATCGCAACAGGGCGTTAGATCCTGCATGCCCTTACAAAGCATCACGTAAGGGGTATGCTGACATTGAGGATGAATTGGTATGTATATATATATATATTTAACTGCATTTGTGGTAAATATGACTTTTAAACTGTTTGGTTAATTTATATTATCTCAATATACAGATGCAGGAGGCGGGGCCAGAAGTTAAGAAAATTAAACGCCATATTGTGTGGAGGAAAGCCCGCGAGAACAAGGCGGGTGTAATTGACAACAAAAATACGCAGACCGTGTGGAATAAATGTGTTAGTAGACTAACGTTTACATTATCATTTGTTATTTTCATATGATAATATATAATAATTTTAACATTTGCATTTCACCAATAACTATGTGTCAGGAGGAAGGCACATCACGATCTGCGGTAGAGGGAGAGATAGAAGACTTTGGTCGCCAGGATATTCTTGCCAAAGCCCTAGGTGTGCCAGAGAACCCTGGTCGTGTTAGGGGTGTGGGTTTCGGCGTCTCACAAAAAGACTACTTCCCACCCGAAGGTCGTGCAAGAAATAACTCGGAAACGAAAAAGTGGGAGACATTGGTGTCTCAACTCTCTGATAGATTGAACATTTTGGAAGAAAAGTGAAACAAAAGGATGATGAGGAGAGAGGCAGGCTAATTTCACAGCCCAAGCAAGCGTCAAAGATAGTTGCACTCTACCATCGCCAAGAGGCTTCCGGAGGTAATGCATGCCTTTTTTTTTTTACTAGTATTGCATTCGCAGATTAAATACATTCAATTGGATGCCTTAATTCACAGCTTATTCATCTATCATTGGATTAGGGCGTCAACTCATGTCGACTATATTTATCGACCCTAAACTATCGTATGGTTGCTATGGGTAAAGTATACAATGAGCTGGGTGTTACACCGCACACTGGACCAGCACCCTTAACCATGTGAAAGTTGGAGTTGATGTTGCAACCGAGGGGGATGCGCCATTGCCGGTACCTATCGTTGATGCAGATGTGATGATGAGGAGATGCAATAGGTACTTATGTGGCATGGCCAATTGATCTCGTGGTTGTAATTAATATGGTATGTAATTGCATTTTTCCACCTTTTCATATACGGCATATATGCATTACATTAGTTGATCACTAATCGGCATATTGAAATGCAAAATTTCCGTGCACACTGCAAAAGCTAAAGGCAAGGGCAGAGTGTCCGGATATACAAAGGAGTCAATTACAACCCCGGAAAATAAAGGAGGCAACTCTGAGGCCAACCCACCTACTGACTGGTTCAACTACAACTTCTCCGGAATATTTGAATTTCCTTAAAATACATGAACGAAAGAATATGAAAAATGCTGACCAATTGTACGTAGAGATGGAACAAAATATTTTTGGTCACCATTTCATTGAGATGCTCAATACTGAAAATATCGGAGAAGTTGTAAATCATGAATGGGTATCGCCTCCGTTATTTCCGCATATATCGGGTAATAAATCAGGCTTAAAGTGTACAATATTTTTTTAGTCTTTCCATTTAAATATTGATGTCATTGGTGTAATCCATTTTTATATTTTAATTGAAGGTATTTGTATGAAGAATTGTTGCTTCCAAAGGAAATAACGAGGAGGTTTCTGTTCTTGTCCCCACACCAAACAAATACATACGGCTACTTCGGGAGGGATTCACGGGACAACGTATCTAGCTGACCGGTTTGCAACTAAAGAAAGAGAATATCAGCCCTTGTTTTTAGCGCCATGCAATGTTGGGTGAGTCGCTTATCCTATAGGACTTAATTCACAATAATGAATTACATAAAAGTTGAGGTGCTTAGGATTTGTTATCTCAACATTTTTGTAGGAATCATTGGGTCTGTCTTGCGCGATAAATATTGTTGAAGAGATTATTTACTATCTGGATCCCTTGTATGTTGATCCTAGGGATCGCCCAGAATTAAAGAATCTGTTCGATACGTAAGCATGTTTTTATATTTATGATTTTCTATGATTCTGTTCGATACGTAAGCATGCGTGTGTTTGTGATGATGGAAAATATGTTTCTTAATGAAGTCTGTTTGATTTTGTGATTAGTGGTTTGCAAGTTTATCGCGCAAATATCGGAGCTAAGGTGCCGCGTTTAAAGGCAACCAACATTAAATGGATTCAGATACAGGTATATTTGCAAAAACTTAATGCGCAATTAGATAAAAAAAACTATATTGATTTACTATTTTATTTTTTATAGTGCCCAAGACAACCCAACAGTACAGATTGTGGGTACTATGTCATGTGTTTCATGAAGGAGACTATCTTGCAGAACCAAGTTAAAATACCAATGGCGGTATGTTGTTTACTTAGCTTTTAACTGTGACTGTTCAAATGTTTTAGCAATTGTAACTTAATTTATTTAATTTTTATGTCGTGAAGACTTCCTCGACTTCACATGCTCCACATACTCCACTGCTCAACTATCTGAAGTCAAGGAAGAGTGGTGTCGCTATATTGTTGAAAAGTTCGTTTGATTATGTCAAATTGATCACAATAGTTGCAGCAATACTCATTGGTATGCGAATAATGCTTTATATTTATCAACCCCAAACTATCTATGTATTTGTTTTTCATTGGTACATGCCTTCGAGTTGATGTGCATGGAAAGGAGAAAATAAGTTCAAACTTATTATTTTTGTTAGACTTTGTTAATGCTTGATTTGAATTCTGTTTCTTGCTACAGTAGTATTTACCTAATTAGTCTGCTGTATCCCAATGTAACAGGTTAGTCTTTGTGGTGGAAATGCAGTATGTATGCTACAGAGCCTTTGGATCACATTTCGACACATTACTTTGGTGTTGTCTTGGTCTCATGAAAAACAAACAGAAGCTGTAAATGTAGATTAATTGTAGATGTATGTTGGTTTTCTGATTTTGGTTTCTTAAGGATTGAGATCTGGTATAGTTGCTGCACTTTGATTTTGTCTTACTCGTGTGAATTTGAATACTTTAGAAACAGAGTGGTGTACTTATATCTGGTTATATATATAGTTGCTGTATAGAGTGTTGCACTTTGATTGTATAGTTCTTTGGTTTCTTTGCACAAACACATGCAATCTTTGCATTGAACACTTATATTTGAACACTTATATTTTGAACACATTTTGAACAATTGTGTTGACTGCAACAATTGTGGTTTTTTTGTGTAGTTCAATATGCAGGAATAATGGATGTAAAAGTTAAGAAATAAAATTAAAAAAAAAGGGCTTTAGATAGCGTTTCCTTGTACAAACGCTATCTAAAGTCAGACTTTAGATAGCGTTTCCGTGTACAAACGCTATCTAAAGTCAGACTTTAGATAGCGTTTCCGTGTACAAACGCTATCTAAAGTCACCTATTAATAGCAGTTCCTAAATGCTATCTTTGCTAACGAGTTTTAATAGCGGTAGCATAGATAGCGGTTACAAACGCTATTAAAAGGCATACGGAAACGCTATCTAAAGTCTAATCTGTTGTAGTGTAGGTGGAATTGTGACCTTAGATATTTAATTCCAGATTTTCATATCATATATCTAATTGATTTGTTATTTGAATTGCGATCCTATTCTCTCTCTCTCTTATCAACCACTGTTGTTACTTGGCCAAACTTATCGGATTTCTCGCGAATTGGTAGAATTGGTAGCCCAATCCTTGTGTTCGACCTCGGTAATTACTTACCGTGTTTTATTACTTGCGACGACCCAATACACTTGCCGGTGACTCAACAAGTTTTTGGCACCGTTGCCGGGGTTTGGCACAACCAATTTTCCTAATTTTAGGGAAGTTTGATCCTTTGGTTAAGCTGTCTTTTTTATGTTTATTTTTCTGTTATTTATCTTCTATTATTTCTCTCTACTTCTTTGATTCCACTTGGTCTTGCCTTGTTTTTGTATGCGAGGTACCCTTTCACAAGAGGACTTGCTATTTGATTCAGAGATCACCAAGACCGAGAAGCGATTAAGGAAAGAAGCCAAAGAGCGAAAGAGGCTTGAAGCAATTGATTTTGAGGAGATGGCCGCAAATCCTCCACCTCCTCCATACAAGCCTCTTTTCGAGTACAATCTACCCAACTTGGGTGATTGTGATTCTTCCATCGTGAGGGGCAACCTCAATACAGATTCCTTCAGAGTGGAAGGATGTGTCACAGCCTATATCCTCGAGAATCAATTTGATGGGAGTGGCAAACAAGACCCTCATAGACACATCACTCACTTCCTTGAAGCTTGTGACTTGCATAGGACAAGAGGTGTTTCTCAAGATGAGTTTCACTTGCGGCTATTCCCCCTCCCTCTCAGGGATGTCGCTCGCGATTGGTTTGACAGCTTGGATCGCAACAGTATCAGAACATGGGAGCAAATGGCCCAAAAGCTCCTTACTAAATATTTTCCTCCTCAAAAAGCGACACAAGCAAGAGTAGCCGTTACATCTTTCAGGCAGACAGAAGATGAATCTTATAACGAAGTCTGGGAGAGGTACAATGTGCTCTTGAGAAGGTGTCCTTCGGCTTTCTTTGACCCGGTCTCCAAGGTTCAACATTTATTTAATGGGTTAAGGGGGCGTTACCAGATGAATTGTGATGCCCCATCTAGCGGCTCTTTTTCCTATTTATCAACTGAGGATGGATGGGCGTTATTGGAGAAGATGTTGTACAATGATTACAACCGTGTTAGGGAAACCTCAAGTGGAGTCAGTCCTGCAACAATAGAAGCCATTCTAGAGCAAAATAAACTGTTGAAGATGCAAATGGCAGCTTTGTCTGGGAACAAGAAGGTTAATGTGATACATGAGGGAATGCCTCCGGGTTGTGAAAATTGTAATAGAGATCATGACATTCTGAACTGTCCGTTCAACTTCTCTTGAGAACATGTGGACTCATACCACAATTTCTATGACAGCGTGCCCCAAAACAACTATCAGAGGAACAGACAAAGTGATTACAGTCAGAATCAGAATAGGGGCTATATGAGGAGATACCATACGGGTTTCGCTTGGAGTAATGCCAGTGGTGGTCTAGCCCAACAACAACAACCTCAGCAGAATCAGAGGCCAAACTATGGGATTCATCAACACAATACTCAGCAGGCTTTTCCAAGGACTACTCAATTGCAAATAACAGATGGTGGAAGGCAACCTTGGGAGTTGGCCATAGAAAAGACGAATGCGGAAATTGAGAAGTTGTCAATCAATACAAGCACAGCCATTGACAAGTTGGCAACTCATACAGGGGCAACAATTCAGAATCTAGAGACGCAGATAGCTCAGCTCGTAAAGCAACTACATGAGCGTCTCCCGGGAACTTTCCCAGGTGATACCGAGAACAACCCTAAGAACCAATGCAATGCTATAGCAACTAGAAGCGGTAGGGTGTTGGGATCTAACAGGGGTGCAACTAGTTCTCAGGAAGTTGAGGCCTTTGAACAACCACATGTTGAGGAAGAGCAACCTAAGAAAGAGGAGTTGTCAAGTGACAAGGAACCGGAGCAAGGGGGAAGGTTAAAACTTGTAGATGAAGAGTTCCTAATAAAGAAGTGGGTTGAGCCCAAAGACCTCCCTCCCTACATCAAGGTACCATATCCTGAAAGATTGAAGCAGCCTCAACAAGATAAGCAGTTCAATAAATTCCTTGATGTCTTCCGCAAACTTCAAATTAACATTCCATTTGCGGAAGCCTTGGAACAAATGCCATCTTATGCCCGGTTTATGAAGGAGCTTCTCTCCAAGAAGCGGAAAATATTGGATGAGGAAACGGTTGCTTTGACCGAGGAGTGTAATGCCATCATTCAAAGAAAACTACCTCCAAAGTTGAAGGATCCCGGTTCTTTTTCTATACCATGCACCATTGGGGAGATGACTCTAGGAAAGGCGTTGTGTGATTTAGGGGCAAGCATCAACTTGATGCCCCTCTCTATGATGAAGAAGTTGGGGATCAAGGAAGTCAAGGATACACGGATGTCACTCCAACTAGCCGATCCTTCTATAAAATATCCTTACGGGGTGGTCGAAGATTTGTTAGTGAAGGTGGACAAGTTCATATTTCCGGCGGACTTTGTGGTGCTTGATATGGATGAAGACGCCGAGATCCCTCTCATATTGGGTAGGCCCTTCTTGGCCAGTGGGAGTGCCTTGATAGATGTGCACCAAGGGAAACTCACTCTAAGGGTGCAAGATGAGAAGGTAGTCTTCAATGTCTTTGAAGCAATGAAGCACCCTGCTGAGAGGTCGGATGTGTATCGAGTGGATATGGTGGACCCAACTGTCAAGGCAAAGGCAACTAGAGAAGCCCATGGTTCTTCACTTGCACAAGTGTTGGTAAAATCCCATGATGATGATAGTGAGGAAAAAGACCCTATGGGGGATGAGGACTATCTTGAGTGGTTAAAAGACATGGAAGCCTTACCGAGTCTCCCAGAGGATGAAGGTGCAAGGGAAAAACTCAACAAGGAAGGAATGAAAGAAGCTATGCGTGAGGAAGTGATTAAACCTTTAGAGGCCGGAATCATCTATCCAATCTCGGATAGTAGTTGGGTTAGTCCAAGTCATGTGGTCCCAAAGAAAGGTGGCACAACCGTGGTGGTCAATGGAAGCAATGAATTGATCCCAACAAGGACCATCACGGGGTGGAGAGTATGTGCCGATTATAGAGGGCTTTTGAACTTAAATGAGCTGTCCGAGATCCGCATGCAAGCACATGAAAATGCAAGAATCCACAAAGAGCGGACTAAGGCATGGCATGACAAGCACATCTTGCCTAGGAGGTTTGAGCCCGGACAAATGGTCCTTCTTATTAATTCAAGGTTGACACTCTCTCCGGGAAGGCTAAAATCAAGGTGGTCGGGACCATTCAAGGTACTCCAAGTTTTTCCATCCGGAGCAGTAGAATTAGAAGGGGCCTCTGGTAACTTCAAGGTGAATGGGCAAGGGCTAAAGCACTACCATGGGGAATCAATCCCAAGTGACAAGCAAGTTCTTCTTCCGGATTAACCCTTAGGGGTGACTTGAGTCAGGCTCGGGATGTTAAACAAGCGCTACTTGGGAGGCAACCCAAGCTAGATATCCTTGATTTTTTTTTAGTTTCTGTCATTTAAATATATATAAAAAAACCAGATTCGCCTCGCGAACCCACAGTGGCCTCGCGAGACAGAAGCCCTGAATCCCAGAGGCTTACTCACGCTTCTGTCTCGCGTCGCGAGTACCATTTTCGCCTCGTGAATCTGGGCATCCTTAGTAGTTGGAATTCCAGATTCGCCTCACGAGATATTATTCGCCTCGCGATTCTGGAAAGTGTGAAGAACAATTTTTCCAGATTCGCCTCGCGAGTGATGTATCGCCTCGCAAATCTGCAATTAAGGGTTGCAATTTTTCCAGATCAGGAAGTGATGTGGGAGATCTTCCGGGATGTTGTCATTGGTCGGGTGCCCGAGGGACCATTTGATGAGGATGCAACCGTAGAAGAGCTTTCCTTGGAAGCGCCCACCTACACTACAACTTGATCAAGGAACACCTTCTCTTTTCCCCCTCTCTTATTTTATATTGATGTTCTTTCATTGAGGACAATGTATGCTTTAAGTGTGGGGGAGGGAACCAATTGCTTTGTTTTTTTTTCTTTTCCCTTTTCCTTTTGTTTTTGAATTTCGCTCTTGAATAATTTGAGAAGATCAAGAGTTTGTGTATGAATGTTGTGTTGGCAAGTGATCAGCCTCTAGCTCGTCTAGTTTTATGACTAGTATGACCGTGGTTTTGTGTTAATTATATCTCGTTTTCGCCCAAATTAGACTTGATTGTCCTCAAGCAAGGTTTTGAGTCCCTTAAGTAGTTTTAGGATAATTTAGCCAGTTTTGAGTCAAATAAAGCACTTATTGCTATTTCATGTTTCAGGCTAATAAGGAGAGCAAGAAGGGAAGAGCACTTAGGAGCAGAAGCCATCACGGCCTAGCCGTGACACTGGTCACGGCCGTGATGAGCTATCCATGAAAGTCAAAAAGCATCACGGCCTAGCCGTGACAATGGTCACGACCGTGATGAGAAGACCAAAGAGATCAGGGAGGATCACGGCCTAGCCGTGATGCCCATCACGGGCGTGATGGGAAGACAATGAAGAACAGAAGTGATCACGACCTAGCCGTGTTGGAGGTCACAGCCGTGACAATTCAGCACCCAAAGTCAGAAAGGATCACGGCCTGGCCGTGATAGGCATCACGGCCGTAAAGGACAAGAATTTGAACTAGCGCCCTTGACAGAAGCGGTCACGGCCTGGCCGTGATGGCCATCACGGCCGTGACGCACGGCCTCTCTATAAAACAGAAGCGCAGCAGACAGATCAAAAATCCAATTTACACAGTTTACATCATATACTCTTAGTTTTTGTCATATTTGTAATGGAGAACTAATCTCCCTAGATTAATCTGCTGTAATCGGCTTCCGTTGACACTTGAGGTCTTGTAATTCCCATTGAATTTCCTTCTCTCCTTCAATACTATTCTTTATTTTCTGTTTGCTTAATTCAGTTTGTATCGAATTAGTGTTGATTTATTTTCGATGATTTTATGTTCCTAAACTCAATCGCGTTTGCTTAATTCGCGTGCGTTCAATCGTGTTTTCTTAATTCACGAGTGCTTCACCCCGTTTGCTTAATTTGGGAATTAGGAACATATGTCCCGTAGCATCGATTTCGCTTGTTAATTGATGCTACAATCGAAAAGGGATTAGAATCCGCTTAGGGCATGCAATTACATGAACCGATGATAGTGGGAAACCGAACAGCAGATTGATCGTATTCGCCTTATTTGATAATCGTTTTTATTCCTCTATTTCTGTTCTGTTTTTCTCAATTGATTTTCAAACCAAATCCCCCCCCCCCCCCCCAAAACTGATTTTCTGTGATAATAACATTACGAGAGTCCTTGTGAGACGATACCCGAGTTGTCGCATCTTGGCTACACTTTTTACAAACCACTCGCTTTTTGACCCGTGCGCGACAGCGTGTCAAATTGGCGCCGTTGCCGGGGACTCTTGTTTGTTGTTTTCGCATTTTTTGTTTTTCTGTTTTTCTGCTGAATTAGTCTGGCTACTAGGTCTGTTTGTTCTGACTTGTGTGATTTTGATCCTGAAATTGAAAGAACTTTGTACACACGCCGTAGAGCGATTCGGGCTAGCACTAGTAGTAATTCTAATTCTGCACCTGTTTCTAATAACATGGCTGATCAAAGAACATTAAGACAGCTTGCTGCCCCTGATGTTAATTATAATGGGTTGTGTATTGAGTATGCTGGTGTGGTTGCTCCTTTTGTACTTAAATCTGGTTTAATACACTTGTTGCCAAGATTTCGTGGTCTTGCAGGTGAGGATCCACATAAGCATTTGAAGGAATTCCAGGTTGTCTGCTCTACACCCTTGAGACCAGAAGGCATAACTGAAGACCATATCAAACTACGAGCCTTCCCATTCTCACTTGAAGGCGCTGTGAAGGATTGATAGTACTATCTTGAGCCAAACTCTGTTACAACCTGGAACGATCTGAAGAAAGTTTTCCTAGAAAGATACTTCCCTGCCTCCAGAGCTGCATCAATCAGAAAGGAGATATGTGGTATTAGACAGGGCAATGAATCGTTGGCTTAGTACTGGGAGAGATTCAAGAAGTTGGTATCCAGTTGCCCTCAACACCAGATTTCTGAGCAGCTCCTTATTCAGTATTTTTATGAGGGGTTGCTTCCGATGGACAGAAACATTTTGGATGTTGCTAGTGGGGGAGCACTCGTTGATAAAACTCCAGCTGCTGCCAAGCAATTGATTGAAAATATGTCATTAAAATCCCAGCAGTTCACAACCAGAAGCAACTCTGTCGAGACAAGGGGTGTGAATGAGATCCAAGGTTCTTCTTCCAACAAGGCCCTTGAAACCAGAATTGATGAGCTCACTTCTTTGGTGAAGCAATTGGCAATGGATAAGGTTCATCCGGCAAGGTTGTGTGGCATTTGTACTTCCCCTGAGCACCTGTCCGATGCATGCCCTATTCTGAAGGATGAGTCAGTCACTGATTTGCCTCAAGCTTATGCAGCTAATCTCTACAATCAAGGCAACAATCAGAACCGGTACATCATTCCTGACCTCTCCACAAATAAGTACCATCCCAACTGGAGGAATCATTCAAACCTTCGGTATGGGAACTCACCTGAACAACAGCAACAACCAATGTTACCACTGGCACCGCCACAGAATTCTCCCCAAGTGACCACCTCTACACCTTCTGGACCTTCACTAGAGGACCTGTTCAAGCAAATGACTGCACAAATGACTGCACAAATGAATGCACAAAATCTCCAATTTCAGCAGCAATTTGGACAGATCGAACAGTTTCAGCAGCGAACGGATGCTAGCATTCACGCCTTGCAGACACAGATTGGACAGTGATAGTGTGATTTTACATGATGTTTCCTGTACACTTTTGCATGCATTTTTCATATAGATTAGGAATTATTTATTTTCTTTTGTTAGATTTTCCCTTGGAATGGGTGAAGCGGTTTCTTGATGTTGTTTTGCAGGAATCACTGAAAAATCTGGTTAACTTAGAGACAAGGGAGTGAAGAAACAGTGGAGAATGCAATTCTGGGAATGCTCGCCCCGCGAGAGTCTACTCGCCCCGCGAGACTGCAGACAGCCAGAAACAGCAGAATGTCATCCTTTCTGTCTCGCCCCGCGAATCACACCTCGCCTCGCGAGCCTGACTGATGACTGTGCCAGAAAATGCAACATGTTCTGTCTCGCCACGCGAACAGTGTCTCACCTCGCGAGAGATCCAATCACTGAAGACCAGAAGTTTAATATTGGCCTCGCGAGATACATCTCGCCCCGCGAGTGTGCGAAACCCATAACCCCTGTTATAAGCTGTTTAGGGCAGAATTGGAAGGGGCACCTTGGAGATATTGGAGGCTACGAGTTTGGAAACCCAAAAGTCTCTTTGAATCAGAGGCAGATTCTGGAGGATTGCCCCCATGGAATCCCTTCTCTCCTTCATCTATGTTTCTTTGGTTGTGGCTATTATTATGAGTAGCTAAACCTCCATTGTTGGGGTTAGGGTAGCTATTTCTGAATTCTCATGTATTTGATTTAATCTTGCAATACAGTTTCAGCTTTGTTATTGAGTGATTGATTTCTGTACTTAATGCTTGTTGTGGCTAGCACCCCCATGACTTGTTTAGTGTTTTGATATGCAATTGGAAAATTCATGTTAAAACCGGAATTGAGATTAATCACCTAGTAAGCCCTGTATCTAGGAATGGAACTAGGTTTATTAGCAATCGTATGATCCCTAATCTTAATGCGAATTCACTAATCTAGGCCACCTAAGGAATTAGGGTCTATTAGTGGATTTAGGCTCTTGTCATCCGAGGGATCGAGACTTGAGTAATTTAGTGGATTGGTTGTCATAATTAAAGTAGAAACTGTTTGTTAGTTGTTTCATTGCATGAGGATGAAATTTAGTGAACCTAATCCCAACATCTTTTATCATATTTGAAAACCTTCTTTTATTGCCTTCCAAGTGTTTGAGAAAATTACAAAAAGAGTTTGTTTTTCTTATTCTGTTTATTTTTACTTTTGTGGGCTTGATAATTAGTTTACAACTCTCTTCAATCCAAGAATCGCTTAGATAGTAGTTGAATTGGTACGTGCTAGTACTTGTCACAGTCCTCGTGGGAACGATTAAACGGTCTCACCACCGTATTACTTGCACGACTGGGTATACTTGCCCAGATTCATCAACAAGTTTTTGGCGCCGTTGTCGGGGACTGTGTTTCAATATTAGCATAACTATTTCGGTTACTAATTTAAGCAAAAATTAAAAAAAAATTAAAATTAAAATTTTTGTTATAAACGGTTTGCTGTCATTTTTCTGGTGTATTTACTTTTGTGTGCTAACCTTTACTGTTAACACTCTTGTTTGCTAGACTGTTTGTGTATGCGAGGTACTATTCCAGCTGACCAACTCCTATACGATCCAGAAATTGAAAGAACAGCTAGGAAGAATAGGAGGCAAGCAAGACAGCAGAATTTGTTAGCACAACAAGAAGAAGAACAAGAGACTTCCAACTCTCAAGTTTGTCAAGAAGAACTCAGGATGGCAGGGAATGGTGAAGATGCTCCACCACCACGGAGGACACCTGGTGACTATGCCAATACAAATGTCAATCGGCATGTCACTAGCATAGTGAGGCCTCCAGTGAACTGCAACAATTTTGAAATCAAGCCAAATCTCATCAATATGGTTTCACAAAATCAGTTTGCTGGGTTGGAGAAGGAAGATCCTAACAGTCATATTTCCAATTTCCTAGAGTTGTGCGATACAGTGAAAATAAATGGTGCCTCCGATGATGCAATTCACCTGAGATTGTTTCCTTTCTCTCTAAGAGATAGAGCCAAGTCTTGGCTCCAATCACAACCAAGGGGGAGCTTCACTACATGGGACAACTTAGAGGCAAAATTTCTGGCAAGGTTCTTCCCCACCTCAAGATTTGTAAAGGCAAGGGGTGACATCATAATCTTTGCTCAACAAGAAGGTGAGACTCTTCATGACGCCTGGGAAAGGTTCAAGGAATTACTCCGAAGATGTCCAAACCATGGGTTTGATGATCATACCCAAATGCAAACATTCTGTAATGGATTGAGGCCGTCAACCAGGTACATGTTGGATGCCTCAGCTGGAGGTTCCATGAATACAAAGACAGCAGAGGAAGCACTGGTTTTGATAGAGGCTATGGCATCTAATGACTACTTGATGCATCATGATCGGGGTCCCACATCAAGAAGGGGAGTCTTAGAGTTAGATTCACAAACTGCATTGTTGGCTCAGAACAAGCTCATGACACAACAACTGGAGTCTCTTACCAAGCAACTAGCTCAACTCCCACAACAACTCCAAACTATTCAAGGGACGACCATGCCACCACAACAGGTAATGAGATGTGATTTTTGTGGAGGTGATCATGAGAATGGAAGATGTGAGGCACCACCTAGTTCCCATGAGGAAGCCAATTATATGGGGAACTATGGACGGCCAACCAACAACCAATTCACTAACAACTACAACCAAGGGTGGAGGAATCAACCAAACTTTGGTTGGAAGCAAGATGCCGGACAAACAAGCAAGTCTCCTCCTACACAACCGCCTCAAGACCGGGTTTCTATCTTGGAAAACACCCTCAATCAGTTCATGCAATTGACCATGTCAAACCAGAAGAACACCGATGCTTCTATAAAAAATTTGGAGGTTCAAGTTGGCCAAATTGCAAAGCACCTAGCGGAGCAATCTAGCAGCGGTTTTTCGGGTAACACTCAAACTAATCCTAAGGAGCATTGCAATGTTGTTGTTTTAAGGAGTGGTAAAAGTCTTGAGAATGCGGGCGGTGAGCCTTTGGTGAAGAATCAGAAAGTTGATGGAAAAACAGAATTGAGTGCTGAGGAAAAAGAGGAAAAAGGCAAAGAGGTTGTAGTTGAGGAAGAAGAAAAAGCTAGTGAACAAGACAAGAGGGAGAAGCTAGTAGATGAGAATTCAATTTTGAGGAGAACTAAGAGTCAGATTTTGAAGGATGGAGACAAACCTCAAGTGATCCCCTCTTATGTGAAGTTGCCCTATCCTCACTTGAGCAAGAAAAAGGAGAAAGAAGAATAGTTTGCCAAGTTCCTTGACATTTTCAAGAGGCTACAGATCAACATACCCTTTACTGAAGCACTAGAGCAGATGCCCGATTATGCAAAATTCATGAAGGAACTTCTCACGAAGAAAAGAAAGTTTAAAGAAGGCGAAACTGTTGCCTTAACTGAAGAGTGCAGTGCGATACTTCAAAAGAAACTACCTCCGAAGCTGAAAGATCCTGGTAGTTTTACAATCCCTTGACTATTGGGAGTGTTGCTATCAGGAAGGCCTTATGTGACTTGGGAGCGAGTATCAATTTGATGCCGCTTTCAATTTTGAACAAGCTTAGAGGAGGAGAGGTGAAACCAACCAGGATGGCATTGCAACTAGCTGACAGATCAATCAAGCATCCTTATGGTATCTTGGAGGATGTTCTGGTAAAGGTGGATAAGTTTATCTTCCAGCGGACTTTGTGATTTTAGACATGGAGGAAGATGCAGAAGTCCCGCTTATACTGGGGAGACCTTTTCTAGCGACTGGTCGCGCTTTGATAGACGTACAAAAAGGCCAGCTGCAATTCAGAGTACAAGATGAAGAGGTTACCTTCAACGTATTTGAAGCTATGCATCGCCCGAATGATGAAGAAGACTGTTTCCGCATGGACATGGTGGATATAGTGGCTAAGGAAGCCTGTGCACATCAGCACCACTCCTCTACTCTTGAGAAGGTACTTGTGAATTCTATTGAAAATCTTGATGAGATAGAGGAGGAGGAATTAGAAGAATGTTTGTGTGATTTGGAAGCCCAACCTAAGCAACTTGTTGTCAACACTGTGAAGGAAGAGCTCAAGAAGGATGAAGTCCAAGAGAAGCTCCAGTTAGAACTTAAGCCCCTGCCTCCCCATTTGAAGTATGTGTTCTTGGGTGTGAATGATGAAAACCCTGTCACAGTGAGCAATGAATTGTCCAAATTGGAGGAGGAGAAACTTGTAAGGGTGATTAGAGAACATAAAACAGCTATTGGATGGTCCATCTCAGATTTGAAAGGTATTAGCCCCACGTTTTGCATGCACAAGATCATGATGGAGGCTGAATTTAAACCGGTGGTCCAACCACAGAGGAGGCTTAATCCTACAATGAAAGAAGTGGTGAAGAAGGAGGTGCTGAAACTCCTTGAAGCTGGAATGATATATCCGATTTTCGATAGTGCTTGGGTTAGTCCGGTACAAGTGGTTCCAAAGAAGGGTGGCATGACTGTCGTTCACAATGAGAAGAATGAGTTGATTCCAACTAGAACGGTCACCGGTTGGCGGATGTGTATAGATTACCGGAAGCTCAATTAAGCTACTAGGAAGGATCACTTCCCACTTCCATTCATGGACCAGATGTTGGAGAGGTTGGCCGGGCAAGCATACTATTGTTTCTTAGATGGGTATTCAGGCTATAACCAAATTGCGATTAACCCGGAAGACCAAGAGAAAACTGCTTTCACATGCCCGTTTGGAGTTTTTGCCTATCGGAAGATGCCTTTTGGTCTTTTCAATGCGCCGGCGACATTTCAAAGGTGCATGCTTTCCATTTTTTCTGATATGGTAGAAAAGTATATTGAGGTTTTCATGGATGATTTTTCTGTTTTCGGTTCCTCTTATGATAACTGTTTGTCTAACCTTGCTGCTGTGTTAAAAAGGTGCATGGACACCAATTTAGTCTTAAATTGGGGGAAGTGTCATTTTATGGTGCAGGAAGGCATTGTGCTTGGGCACAAAATTTCAGCAAAGGGAATCGAAGTAGATAAATCCAAGATTGATGTGATTGAGAAACTACCTCCACCAGTGAATGTCAAGGGTGTGAGGAGTTTCCTTGGGCATGCAGGCTTTTACCGGCGGTTCATCAAGGACTTTTCAAAGATAGCCAAGCCGCTGTGTAACCTTTTGAATAAGGACACCCCATTTTTGTTTGATAATGCTTGTCTTAACTCTTTTCAAACTTTGAAAGACAGGTTGATCACTGCTCCCATTCTTGTTGCACCCAACTGGGAGTCACCATTTGAATTAATGTGTGATGCCAGTGACTACGCAGTTGGAGCAGTTTTGGGGCAGTGAAGGGACAAGTTTTTCCATGCCATTCACTATGCTACCAAGGTCCTCAATGAGAACCAAATAAACTATGCAACAACTGAAAAAGAGTTGCTAGCCATAGTGTTTGCTTTGGAAAAGTTTCGTTCCTACTTGATTGGGTCACAAGTCATTGTTTTTACTGATCATGCTGCAATCAAATATTTGTTGACTAAATTAGATTCTAAACCACACCTCATAAGGTGGATTCTATTGTTGCAGGAATTTGATTTAGTCATCAAGGACAAAAAGGGCAGCGAGAATGTAGTGGCTGACCACTTATCTCGGCTTGTGAATGAAGAAGTGGCTGCTAAGGAAAAGGACATTCGGGATGAGTTCCCGGATTAGGCCTTATTTCTAGTGCATGAAAGACCATGGTTTGCCGACATGGCAAACTTCAAGGCAGCCAACATTGTTCCAGAGCACCTCACTTGGAAAAAAAGGAAAAAGTTCTTCCGGGATGCCAACCATTTCATGTGGGATGATCCATTTCTATTCAAGGTTGGTCCGGATGGCTTATGGAGGAGGTGTGTGAGCCAAGAGGAAGTAAGGAAAATTCTGTGGTATTGCCATAACTCCCCATATGGGGGACATTATAATGGGGATAGGACAGCTGCAAAGGTCCTCCAATCTGGGTTCTTTTGGCCCTCAATCTTCAAGGACTCTTTCAATCATGTGAAGAGCTGTGACAAGTGCCAGAGGACCGGGAACATTTCAAGGAGGGATGAGATGCCACTGCAGAATATTTTGGAACTTGAGTATTTGACTGTTGGGGCATTGATTTTATGGGTCCACTTCCACCTTCATTCTCCAATCAATATATCTTGGTGGCGGTGGACTATGTTTCCAAATGGGTGGAGGCAATTGCAACACAGAAGAATGATGCCCAAACAGTGGTCAAATTCATCAAGAAGAATATCTTTGCCCGGTTCGGTGTCCCAAGGGTTCTTATAAGTGATGGAGGATCCCACTTCTGCAACTCACAACTGGGAAATGTTCCGGCAAAGTATGATGTGAGGCATAAGGTGGCATCCCCATATCATCCGCAAACAAATGGACAAGCGGAGGTCTCCAACAGGGAGATTAAGAGAATTTTGGAGAAGACCGTGGCCACTTCAAGGAAAGATTGGGCCAAGAAGCTTGACGATGCCTTGTGGGCCTACCGGACTGGACTGAAAACTTATGTGGGGTTATCCCCATTTCAGATGGTCTATGGAAGGGCATGTCATCTTCCCGTAGAGTTGGAGCATCGAGCCTTTTGGGCACTGAAGTTCTTGAATTTTGATGCCACTCTGGCTGGTGCGAAAAGAGTGAATCAACTGCATGAGTTAGAGGAGATGCGCCTTAACGCATATGAGAATGCAGCCATCTACAAGCAGCGAGTCAAGACCTACCACGACAAGAAGATCGTGATGAAAACATTTCGTCTAGGACAACAAGTTTTACTATTCAATTCTCGTCTGAGATTGTTCCCGGGAAAGTTGAAGTCTAAATGGTCGGGACCGTTCATTGTCAAGGAAGTCTCACCTCATGGAGCTGTGGAAGTGGAGGATCCTACTTCAAAAAGGACCTTCAAAGTCAATGGTCAATGACTTAAGGCCTACTTGGGTGGTGACATCGAGAGATTGATCTCAGTTGAGCGCCTTCATGATCCTTGAAGCCATCTACCCGTCAAGCTAGTGACGTTAAAGAAGCGCTTATTGGGAGGCAACCCAAGTTTCTTAACCCTTCTCTTTAGTTAGTTTTTGTTTTTGATTTTTAACTCTTGAATAATTTGAGAAGATCAAGAGTTTTCTTTTACTAATAAATTTGTTAAGTGTTTCAGGGAAGGAGGAAGGAGAAGCATCAGGCTGTGACCCAATTTTCATGCAATTCCTTCTGACTAGACATGTGAGCCAGCACTCGCTACCGCTTCGGTAAGCCGTTCCAATTTTCTTCCCTCTCCAACTTGATTGTTTACATTGGGGACAATGTAAATTTTTAAGCTTGGGGTAGGGGTATTTTTGCATTTGTTCATATTGCATTCATATAGTTTTGCATGATAGCTTTGCATGATCATACAATTAGATTGCCCTTGCTTAGATTTTGCACCCAATTGTGAGAACTAAGTGCCAAATAAATTGTGATAGTGAATTTTTGAACCCAAATTTTTGTATTCTTGTGATAAGGCTGCAAATGAAAATGTTAGAGATGATCTGTGATAGTTGATAATTAGCATATGGTTCTATAGATTTGTGTTGCTCACTGATTTTTAAACTACTAAAATGTGAGATTTTGAGCCAAAGGGGTACTCACTAAATTTACCCCATTCTTGGTGTTAGAGTGTTATTCCTCTTGGTTTGCTTTCTCTAGAACTTGACTTAAAACCATTTCAAAGCTTAAAAATTTTTGAAAACATTTTTGAAAATGACTGAGGCATTAGGTATTTTTTCTGGCCTTCTGATCTTTGAATGAATAAATGCTACCTCTTAGTTGCCTAATTTTGAGCTTACATGAAAAAAAAAATACTTTTCTTGGTACCTAAAATTACTTTGATGAATGATGTTTGATAAGGGACCTTCTAAAGTATTACAAAAAGGGTAAAAAGGTAGTTGAAAAAAGTTTGGGATGAAAAGAATCAGAAAAATATTTCTCTTGAAAAAAAATATATCTCCCCTTCTCCAAATAAAAGAAAAATAAAAAGAGAAAAAGAAAAATAAAATAGAGAAGGGGATGACAAAAAGAAATGAGAAATAAAAAGAAAAAGAAAGAAAAGAAAGGTGGAAAAAGGAATCAAAACCCATAAGGGTATTTTAGAAGGTCATGTTTGCAATGCTATATTTTGTTAGCCCTTTTGAAATGTCCTTTTCTTGATTTCCCCACCTAACAATTAATCCCATGGCCACGTTACAACCAAGTAAAAGACCTCTTGATTATAAATTGTTTTCATTAATAAAGTAGAAATTTGGTTGATAGTCAAGCCTATGGTAGATGTCATTCCTTGAGGAAAATGGAGCGAATTGTCATATATCCCTAACACTTGAGTGAGGGAGAAAAGAGAGCCAAGCAAATGAACAAGCTTGGGGTGAGCTTCAGGTGAGAAAGAGTGCCCAAATCAGTGAGAACATGAGTCTAAGGAACCTAAGCCTCTAATTGGACTTGAATTGATTGTCTCTTGCTAAATTGTTTGAATTGCCTATTGCTAGGATCATTTACTCGAGTTCTTAGTTCACTATCCATGTTCTATTTATTCTACTGGCCTTGGTGATTGCTTGAGGACAAGCAATTGAATAAGCTTGGGGTGATTTGATAGTGTGATTTTACATGATGTTTCCTGTACACTTTTGCATGCATTTTTCATATAGATTAGGCATTATTTATTTTCTTTTGTTAGATTTTCCCTTGGAACGGGTAAAGCGGTTTCTTGATGTTGTTTTGCAGGAATCACTGAAAAATCTGGTTAACTTAGAGCCAAGGGAGTGAAGAAACATTGGAGAATGCAATTCTGGGAATGCTCGCCCCGCGAGACTGCAGACAGCCAGAAGCAGCAGAATGTCATCCTTTCTGTCTCGCCCCGCGAATCACACCTCGCCTCTCGAGCCTGACTGATGACTGTGCCAGAAAATGCAACCTGTTCTATCTCGCCACGCGAACAGTGTCTCACCTCGCGAGAGATCCAATCACTGAAGACCAGAAGTTTAATATTCGCCTCGTGAGTGCGCGAAACCCAGAACCCCTGTTATAAGCTGTTTAGGGCAGAATTGGAAGGGGCACCTTGGAGACATTGGAGGCCACGAGTTTGGAAACCCAAAAGTCTCTTTGAATCAGAGGCAGATTCTGGAGGATTGCTCCCATGGAATCCCTTCTCTCCTTCATCTATGTTTCTTTGGTTGTGGCTATTATTATGAGTAGCTAAACCTCCATTGTTGGGGTTAGGGTAGCTTTTTCTGAATTCTCATGTATTTGATTTAATCTTGCAATACAGTTTCTGCTTTGTTATTGAGTGATTGATTTCTGTACTTAATGCTTATTGTGGCTAGCACCCCAATGACTTGTTTAGTGTTTTGATATGCAATTGGAAAATTCGTGTTAAAACCGGAATTGAGATTAATCACCTAGTAAGCCTTGTATCTAGGAATGGAACTAGGTTTATTAGCAATCGCATGATCCCTAATCTTAATGCGAATTCACTAATCTAGGCCACCTAAGGAATTAGGGTCTATTAGTGGATTTAGGCTCTTGTCATCCGAGGGATCGGGACTTGAGTAATTTAGTGGATTGATTGTCATAATTAAAGTAGAAACTGTTTGTTAGTTGTTTCATTGCATGAGGATGAAGTTTAGTGAACCTAATCCCAACATCTTTTATCATATTTGAAAACCTTCTTTTATTGCCTTACAAGTGTTTGAGAAAATTACAAAAAGAGTTTGTTCTTCTTATTCTGTTTATTTTTACTTTTGTGGGCTTGATAATTAGTTTAGAACTCTCTTCAATCAAAGAATCGCTTATATAGTAGTTGAATTGGTACGTGCTAGTACTTGTCACAGCCCTCGTGGGAACGATTAAACGGTCTCACCACCGTATTACTTGCACGACTGGGTATACTTGCCCAGATTCGTCAACAGACAGCTTGCCACTTCCATGAATACCATGCAGCAAGCTCAAGGATCGAACCAACTACCTGCACAAACAGTGGTGAATCCCAATGCCCCCAATCCTAATGTGAGTGCCATTTCTTTGAGATCCGGGAAAGTTGTAGAGGCAGCCCCTAAAAAAGATGAAGAAACTATTGAGGTAACTCCTGAGCCCTCTGTTGTTGTTGAAGCCAAGAAAGTGTATGTGCCACCGATCCCCTTCCCACAAAAAGTGCAGAAAAATAAGAAGATTGATGGGGAAGACAAGGAGAGGGAGATTCTGGATGTGTTCAGAAAAGTGGCAGTGAACATCCCGCTTCTGGATGTGATTAAGCAGGTCCCAAAATATGCAAAGTTTCTGAAGGATTTGTGCACACACAAGAGGAGGTTGAAGGGTAATGAGAGGGTCAATTTGGGGCGAAATGTTTCAGCCCTCATTCAACCTAAACTTGCTCCTGAGAAGGTTACAGTTTCAGCCCTCACTCAGGCACTACCACAGAAGTGCAAGGATCCGGGAACTTTTGCTATTCCATGCACCATTGGGGACAGCAAATTTGACAATTGCATGTTGGATTTGGGAGCCTCCATCAATGTCATGCCCACCTCTGTCTTCAACAATCTTGATCTTGGTCCCTTGCAACATACGGGTCTTACTATCCAGTTGGCCAACAGGACCAATGCTCGCCCCATGGGAGTGGTAGAAGATGTGCTGGTACAAGTTGATGATTTGATTTTCCCTGCTGACTTTTACATCCTGGACATGGCAGGGGAAACAAATTCAAGCAGATCACCAATCATCCTAGGTAGATCGTTCATGAAGACGGCAAAGACAAAGATTGATATTGATGATGGAACCATGTCCATGGAGTTTGGTGACACTGTGGCGAAATTCAACATTTTCGATGCTATAAAGCATCGATTGGAAGATCACTCTGTCTTCCAAATAGAGTTGCTCTCTGAAATTGTTGATGACACCTATGATGACTTGGTTGCTGATTTTCCATATATTTCTGGTTTTAATGATGTTTATTCATGTACTGACTGTATTAACACTAACCCTTGTGTTGTTTGTGCTGAGATTGATTCTACTTTGCAGGGTGGTAGTGTAAGTGAAGTTGTCCGTTTAGCTGAAGTTCTTGACAGCCCGGCTGCCCCAAACATACCATCTGTTGAGCAGCCACCCTCCTTAGAGATTAAGTTACTTCCTGGAAATCTGAAGTATGCCTATTTGGAGAGGGATGAAAAACTTCCGGTTATCATCTCCTCTAACCTTGATCCCGATCAGGAGGCTAAGCTCTTGGAGGTTCAGAAGAAGCATAAGAAGGCGATTGGTTGCACTTTGGCTGACATCCCAGGAATTAGCCCCTTTAGATGCATGCATAGGATTTTGTTGGAGGATGGGGCTAAACCAGTTAGGCAGCCCCAAAGGCGGCTCAATCCCTTGATTCTGGATGTTGTGAAGAAGGAGGTGACAAAACTCCTGCATGCGAGTATCATATACCCCGTCTCTGATAGTAGTTGGGTGAGTCCAATGCAAGTTGTACCCAAGAAATCTGGCCTCACAGTGGTAAGAAATGAAAACAATGAGCTTATCCCCACTAGAGTCCAGAATAGCTGGAGAGTCTATATTGATTATAGGAGGTTGAACCAGGCCACTCGAAAGGATCACTTTCCTTTGTCGTTCATCGATCAGATGCTCGAACGGCTGGCTGGTAAATCCCACTACTGTTTTCTTGATGGCTTTTCCGGATACTTCCAGATCCACATTGCACCAGAGAATCAGGAAAAGACCACTTTCACGTGCCCCTTCGGCACGTTTGCCTACAGGAGGATGCCATTTGGCCTTTGCAATGCTCCTGGTACTTTCCAGAGATGCATGATTAGCATTTTTACTGAATTTATTGAAAATTGCATGGAAGTGTTCATGGATGATTTCACTGTATATGGTTCCTCATTTGATGCATGCTTGCATAGTCTGAATTTGGTTTTAGAAAGATGTATTGAAACTGACCTTGTTTTAACTATGAAAAGTGTCATTTTATGGTTGAATAGGGGATTGTTTTGGGGTATATTATTTCTAAAGAGGGTATTTCAGTAGATCCTGCTAAGATTGATGTGATTTCTACACTGCCTTACCCATCTTGCGTTCGCGAGATTCGTTCTTTTCTTGGTCATGCAGGTTTCTACAGGAGCTTCATAAAGGACTTCATCAAGATAGCTCTTCCTCTATCAAACTTGCTGAAGAATGATGCCATGTTCAATTTTGATGACAACTGCAAGAAGGCATTTGACTTCTTGAAAAGGGCATTGACCTCTACCCCCATCATCTAGCCCCCTGACTGGACCCTCCCTTTTGAGCACATGTGTGATGCTTATAACTATGATGTGGGGGCGGTCCTGGCACAAAGGGTGGGCAAGGCTTCCCATGTTATTTACTATGCCTCTAGGACTTTAGATGCTGCACAGTCTAATTACACCACCACTGAAAAGGAACTTCTAGCTGTTGTTTTTGCTCTTGATAAGTTTAGATCATATTTGCTAGGTTCCAAGGTTATTGTTTTCACTGACCATGCAGCTCTGAAGTACTTGTTGAAGAAGCCAGAAGCAAAGCCGAGGTTGATTCGGTGGATGTTGTTGCTCCAAGAGTTTAATGTAGAGATAAAGGACAAGAGTGGAGCGAAAAATTCAGTGGCTGATCACTTGAGTAGGATAGAGAGGGATGAGGATCCTTCCCCCATTCAGGATGACTTTCCTGATGAGCAGCTTTTACAGTTACATGGCGTGACCCCTTGGTTTGACAACATTGTGAATTACCTAGTTGCTGGTGTCTTTCCGACAGGAGCAACTAGGTCACAAATCCACAAACTAAAGAGTGATGCCAAGTACTATGTTTGGGATGATCCATTTCTTTGGAAATTTTGCAGTGATCAGGTGATTAGGAGTTGTGTCCCCGACTATGAGATTGAGTTTATTTTGCACTTTTCTCATGCCTCTCAAGTAGGGGGACACTTTGGGCCACATAGGACTGCAAGAAAAGCCCTAGATTCTGGTTTTTATTGGCCCACCATTTTAAGAGATGCTTATGAGGTCTACCGGACTTGTAAGGAGTGTCAGACAGCAGGCACAGCCATCACTCGCAAGAGTGAAATGCCTCAGTAACCTATGCTTTTCTGTGAGGTGTTTGATGTGTGGGGAATCAACTTTATGGGTCATTTCCCTGCATCTTTTGGCTTTCTGTACATTCTTTTGGTTGTTGACTATGTTTCAAAGTGGGTGGAAGCTATTCCCACTAGGACTAATGATTCTAAAGTTGTTGCAAATTTTGTTAGGTCCAATATTTTTTGCAGGTTCGGAATACCTCGGGCTATCATAAGTGACCAGGGCACTCATTTCTGCAACCGCACCATGGAAGCTTTACTCCGGAAGTATGGAGTTGTGCACAGGGTCTCCACTGCTTATCATCCCCAGACCAATGTCCAGGCTGAGATCTCCAACCGAGAGATCAAACAAATCCTAGAGAAAGCGGTGCAGCCGAATAGGAAGGACTGGAGCAGCCGTCTAGAAGATGCATTTTGGGCTCAGAGGACCGCTTTCAAGACACCAATAGGGATGTCCCCCTTTAGGCTTGTGTTCGGAAAGGCATGTCATCTCCCTGTGGAAGTTGAGCACCGTGCTTATTGGACGGTCAAGTGCTGTAATTTGGAAATGCAAAAAGCTGCCATTGAAAGAAAACTCCAATTACAGCAGCTTGAAGAGCTTAGGCTGGAAGCCTATGAAAGCTCTCGGATTTATAAAGAGAAAACCAAGCACTTCCATGATAGGATGATTGCTAGGAAGGAATTCTCTGTGGGCCAACAGGTCTTACTGTTTAACTCCCACCTGAAAGTGATGGCTGGGAAACTGACATCCAAGTGGATTGGCCCATTTGTTGTTACTAATGTTTTTCCTCATGGTGCAGTAGAAATTAAAAGTGCAGGTAGCAACAAGGCTTTCAAAGTTAACGGGAAGCGCTTGAAGCTATTCCATGAGAGCTCGGTGCCTGAAGATGTTACTGTTGAGGAGCTCTCCTTGGGAGAGCCCACCTACACTGCAACTTGATCAGGGAGCACCTTCCACTTTCCCTCACTCTGATTTTATATTTATGTTCTTTCATTGAGGACAATGTATGTTTTAAGTGTGGGGGAGGGAACCATTTGTTGTGTTTTGTTTTGTTTTGTTTTGTTTTAGCTCTTGAATAATTTGAGAAGATCAAGAGCATGTGTGTGAGTCTTGTGTCGGCAAGCTTGGTGGGTTTTGTTGATTTAGCACAAATTGATTGCATGATATATGTTGATGACTGTTTCCCCCCTAGATTCTTGAAAATTGAAAAATTGATCCCCATGTGAAAAATTGAAAATTAAACTTTGAGATATTTTGTTGCGATTGCATGATTTATGATAAGTTTGGGGGTGAAGGGGTGCACACACTAGCGATAGAATCTCGGTCAAACAATTTGCGGAAATTGTCCGGGTGAGGATTTGAGCCTCCAACATGTTTTTGACTGTGTGAATCACTTTTGATCTGCACTTTCCCGAATTTGCTTGAGTCTCTTCTTAGTTTGCATGTTTATGTGATTGAATCAGATGATTTAGGCAATTTTATTTGAATTAACTACTTGGCCTAAATTGAACCATCCCTAATGCATGTTCCCTAGTTAGCCACATTGAGCCTAATAAGCCTATTGTTTCTTGATAACCCTATGTTATGAGCCAAAATCTGGAAAAACCATGTTAACCCGATCTTAGGATTAGGAGAGCATGAGCAAGAGAAGGTTTGTAAGAAACTAAGTTTGGGGTGGCTACAAGGTGTGATATGCCATTCTGGGTTGAGAAAAAGAAAAGCATAAAGGTTGAAGCCAAAGGCAAAAAGAAAAGAAAAAAGAGAAAAGAAAAAATTTTGCCAAAAATAAAAAGGGAAAACAAAAATGGTGTCAAAGGAAAAAGGTGTAGCCACCCAAAGCACCAAAAAGAAAAAAATGGAAAAAGGAATTAGAGTGAAAAAAAATAATAGTGTACAAGCTTCATGCTCTCTTAGTTCCTAGGGACTTAAGCCTAGTTCCTTTGTATATCATACCCTTAGCCAGGCCCCATTTCAACCTTTGAAAGACCTTTTGATGTTGCATGCATGTTTTCGTGGGTACCTTGATTGAGATAAAAATCAAATTCATGGGAAGTGCTCTTGAAATGTGAACTGAGTGAAAAGTTGATAGCTTAGACAAATTGAGCGATTGAGTGAAATATTAAATGCCCTTGTGAGGAAGGCAATCGTTTGAGATTGGTGATCTCCCTTTTGTGTGTAACTTGGATCCCTTGCTTAGATTAATGATTGTTTGAATGATGAAATTTTGAGATGTTTAAAGTAAATGATTGTGGGGATGGCATTGTTGAATATGGGGGGACCATTGAAGGAAAATTGTTTTGTTTGCTTGAAATTTGTGCAAAAGTTGATTGAATCCCTTGAGCTTGCCAAGTCTTGAGTCGCTTTGAGTTTTAGTTTGCTTGGGGACAAGCAAAGTTCAAGTTTGGGGTATTTTGATCAGCCTCTGGCTCATCTAGTTTTATGACTAGTATGACCGTGGTTTTGTGTTAATTATATCTCGTTTTCGCCCAAATTAGACTTGATTATCCTCGAGTAAGGTTTTGAGTCCCTTAAGTAGTTTTAGGATAATTTAGCCAGTTTTGAGTCAAATAAAGCACTTATTTCTATTTCATGTTTCAGGCTAATAAGGAGAGCAAGAAGGGAAGAGCACTTAGGAGCAGCAGCCATCACGGCCTAGCCGTGACACTGGTCACGGCCGTGATGAGCTATCCATGAAAGTCAGAAAGCATCACGGCCTAGCTGTGACAATGGTCACGGTCGTGATGAGAAGACCAGAGAGATCAGAGAGGATCACGGCCTAGCCGTGATGCCCATCACGGGCGTGATGGGAAGACAATGAAGAACAGAAGTGATCACGGCCTTGCCGTGATGGAGGTCACGACCGTGACAATTCAGCACCCAAAGTCAGAAAGGATCACGGCCTGGCCGTGATAGGCATCACGGCCGTGAAGGACAAGAATTTGAACTGGCGCCCTTGACAGAAGCGGTCACGGCCTGGCCGTGATGGCCATCACGGCCGTGACGCGCGGCCTCTCTATAAAACAGAAGCGCAGCAGACAGATCAAGAATCCAATTTACACAGTTTACATCATATACTTAGTTTTTGTTGTAATGGAGAACTAATCTCCCTAGATTAATCTGTTGTAATCAGCTTCCGCCGACGCTTGAGGTCTTGTAATTCCCGATTGAATTTCCTTCTCTCCTTCAATACTATTCTTTATTTTCTGTTTGCTTAATTCAGTTTGTATCGAATTAGTGTTGATTTATTTTCGATGATTTTATGTTCCTAAACTCAACCACGTTTGCTTAATTCGCGTGCGTTCAATCGTGTTTGCTTAATTCACGAGTGCTTCACCCCGTTTGCTTAATTCGGGAATTAGGAACATAAGTCCCGTAGCGTCGATTTAGCTTGTTAATTGATGCTACAATTGAAAAGGGATTAGAATCTTCTTAGGGCATGGAATTACATGAACCGATGATAGTGGGAAACCGAACAGCAGATTGATCGTCTTCGCCTTATTTGATAATCATTTTTATTCCTCTGTTTTTGTTCTGTTTTTCTCAATTGATTTTCAAACCAAATTCCCCCTCCCAAAAACTGATTTTCTGTGATAATAACAATCCAAGAGTCCTTGTGAGACGATACTCGAGTTGTCGCATCCTGACTACACTTTTTACAAACCACTCGCTTTTTGACCCGTGCGCGACAGCGTGTTAGCAAGCTTGGTGGATTTTAATTAAATTTAGCATAGATTGATTGCATCAATTATGATGGCCATTGATGATTTCCCCCTAGGTTCTGAAAATTAAAAATTTGATCCCCATGTGAAAAATTGAAAATTGAACTTTGAGGAATTTTATTGTGATTGCTTGATTTATGACAAGTTTGGGGTGAGGGGGTGCACACACTAGGAATTGTATCTCGGTCAAACAATTTGCAAAAATTTCCAGGTGAGAATTTGAGCCTCCAACATGTTCATAATGGTGTGATTCGCTTTTAAGCTGCACTTTCCCGAAATTGCTTGAATCTCTTCGTGGTTTGCATGTTTATGTGCTTGCATCAAATGATTTAGGCAATTTTCTTTGAAATAACTACTTGACCTAAAAGAATCATCCCTAATGCATGTTCCCTAGTTAGCCACATTGAGCCTGATTAGCCTATTGTTTCTTGATGACCATATATTATAAGCCAAAAATCTGGAAAAAACCATGTTGACCCGATCTTAGGATTAGGAGAGCATGGAAGCTTAGCAAAAGAAGGGTTGCAAGAAAGTAAGTTTGGGGTGGCTACAAGGTGTGATATGTCATTCTGGGTTGAGAAAAAGAAAAATAAAGGTTGGAGCCAAAGGCAAAAGAAAAAAAGAAGAAGAAAAGTAACAAAATGTCAAAAAAGGGTATTAGAAGAGAAAGGATGTAGTCACCCAAGGCAAAAAGGAAATATGGAAAAAGGAATTTGAGTAGAAGTTCAATGTGTCAAAATGATCATGCTCTCATAATTCCTAGGGACTTAAGCCTAGTACCTTTGAATATCCTACCCTTAGCCAGGCCCCATTACAACCTTTAAAAGACCTTTTGATGTTGCAATGCATGTTTTCGTGGGAACTTTGTTTGAGATGAAAATCAAATTCATGGGAAGTGCTCTTGAAATGTGAACTTGAGTGAAAAATTTATAGCCTAGACAAATTGAGCGAATGAGTGAAATATTAAATGCCCTTGTGAGGAAGGCAATTGTTTGAATTTGGTGATCTCCCTTTTATGTGCCACTAGGATCCTCAACTTAGATTACTGATTGCATGAATGATGGAAGTTCTCAATTGTTTAAAGTAAATGAATGTGGGGATTACATTGTTTCAAGGGGGGAAAACATTGAAGAAAATTGTTGTGTTATATTACATGAAATCTGTGCAAAGATTGATTGATTCCTTTAGGCTTGCCAAGTTTTGAGTCTTTTTGAGTTTTAGCATGCTTGGGGACAAGCAAGGTTTAAGTTTGGGGTGTTTTGATAAGCCTCTGGCTCATCTATTTTCCAGCTAGAAAAGGGGTATATTTTATGCCTAATTGGGCGAGTCACCCTCGCTAATCCCCCAAATTGGCCTTGTTTTGTTCCTTAGTTAGACTTTGACTCGTTTTATGCATTTTTAGTAGTTTTTAGCCTATTTTGAGTAGAATTATGCTTTTCGTTTTCTTTTGATTGTTTCATGTTAAAAGTGAAGCTCTTAGAGTCAAGGAAAATGAACAAAACAGTGGAAAAACAATTCTGAAGGTTTTGCCTCGCGAAACAGGAGCTCGCCTCGCGAGCCTGAAGGCCAGCCCGAACAGCAAATGTCACCCTCTCTGTCTCGCCCCGCGAATCACCATCTCTCCTCGCGAGTCTGAAGGTCTGACTGTGCCAGAAATGTCATCCTCTCTATCTCGCCTCGCGAATATTCAAACTCAGGATGGAGCCAAAACTGAAATTCGCCTCGTGAGAGGCTACTCGCCTCGCGAGCGGGTGCAGATTCTGATATCTATAAATTGCTGTTTTAGGGTAGATTGAAGAACTTTTTGGGTCACCACTTGTTTTTAGATCAGTTTTGACGAATCCTTGTTCTCTGGAGCTGCGTCTCCTTATTTTCTTTTCTTATTGTACAATTAGGATGAACTTCAAGTGTTTGTGTCTTGTTACGAGCATGAGGAGCTAATCCCCTTGTCTAAGGGATCAATGAAACCACCCATGACGGTGTAGTTCAATGTGATGTATGTTTCTCTCCTTTATCTCAATTCATGTTTTCCAATTCGGAATTTATTGCGTTGATCATATGCATGCGTGATTGACTTGTTAACGCGATGAGGCTTAGTAGGCAATTCGCGTTTAGAACTTGAATTAGGATCATTGATAGAATTTTTCACGAGAGTGAATAGGAGAGCGGTGCAACCTTATGGGAACCAGATTTAATAGAGTTTGATGATTGGGTTATGAGACATAGTAAGTAATTAACTCAATCGTTGAATACGTCCTATTGAGCATGACAGTGTCATTAGGAGAATTTGGGGGTCCTGGTTGACAATGCAATTGAACTTAGGGAGGGAATCATCATCACTTGGGTACTATGCATGATTGGGTAGGTGGAATTGTGACCTTAGATATTTAATTCCAGATTTTCATATCATATCTCTAATTGATTTGTTATTTGAATTGTGATCCTATTCTCTCTCTCTCTCTTCTCAACCACTGTTGTTACTTGGCCAAACTTATCGGATTTCTCGCGAATTGGTAGAATTGGTAGCCCAATCCTTGTGTTCGACCTCGGTAATTACTTACCGTGTTTTATTACTTGCAACGACCCGGTACACTTGCTGGTGACTCAACACGAGGCGAATCTGGAAAAATTGTTCTTCACACTTTCCAGAATCGCGAGGCGAATAATATCTCGCGAGGCGAATCTGGAATTCCAACTGCTGAGGATGCCCAGATTCGCGAGGCGAAAATGGTACTCGTGACGCGAGACAGAAGCGTGAGTAAGCCTCTGGGATTCGGGGCTTCTGTCTCGCGAGGCCACTGTGGGTTCACGGTGCAAATCTGGGTTTTTTTTAATATATTTAAATGAGAGAAACCAAAAAAAATCGAGGATATCTAGCTTGGGTTGCCTCCCAAGTAGCGCTTGTTTAACGTCCCGAGCCTGACTCAAGTCACCCCTAAGGGTTAATCCGGAAGAAGAACTTGCTTGTCACTTGGGATTGATTCCCCATGGTAGTACTTTAGCCCTTCCCCATTCACCTTGAAGTTACCAGAGGCCCCTTCTAATTCTACTGCTAAAGATGGAAAAACTTGGAGTACCTTGAATGGTGCCGACCACCTTGATTTTAGCCTTCCCGGAGAGAGTCTCAACCTTGAATTAATAAGAAAGACCATTTGTCCGGGCTCAAACCTCCTAGGCAAGATGTGCTTGTCATGCCATGCCTTAGTCCGCTCTTTGTGGATTCTTGCATTTTCATGTGCTTGCATGCAAATCTCGGACAACTCATTTAAGTTCAAAAGCCCTCTATAATCGGCACATACTCTCCACCCCGTGATGGTCCTTGTTGGGATCAATTCATGCTTCCATTGACCACCACGGTTGTGCCACCTTTCTTTGGGACCACATGACTTGGACTAACCCAACTACTATCCGAGATTGGATAGACGATTCCGGCCTCTAAAGTTTTAATCATTTCCTCACGCACAGCTTCTTTCATTCCTTCCTTGTTGAGTTTTTCCCTTGCACCTTCATCCTCTGTGAGACTCGGTAAGGCTTCCATGTCTTTTAACCACTCAAGATAGTCCTCATCCCCTAGAAGGTCTTTTTCTTCACTATCATCATCATGGGATTTTACCAACACTTGTGCAAGTGAAGAACCATGGGTTTCTCTAGTTGCCTTTGCCTTGACAGTTGGGTCCACCATATCCACTCGATACACATCCGACCTCTCAGCAGGGTGCTTCATTGCTTCAAAGACATTGAAGACTACCTTCTCATATTGCACCCTTAGAGTGATTTTTCCTTGTTGCACATCTATCAAGGCACGCCCGGTGGCCAAGAAGGGCCTACCCAATATGAGAGGGATCTCGGCGTCTTCATCCATATCAAGCACCACAAAGTTCGCCGGAAATATGAACTTGTCCACCTTCACTAACAAATCTTCGACCACCCCATAAGGATATTTTATAGAACGATCGGCTTGTTGGAGTGACATCCATGTATCCTTGACTTCCTTGATCCCCAACTTCTTCATCATAGAGAGGGGCATCAAGTTGATGCTTGCCCCTAAATCACACAACGCCTTTCCTAGAGTCATCTCCCCAATGGTGCATGGTATGGAAAAAGAACCAGGATCCTTCAACTTTGGAGGTAGTTTTCTTTGAATAATGGCACTACACTCCTCGGTCAAAGCAACCGTTTCCTCATCCACTATTTTCCACTTCTTGGAGAGAAGCTCCTTCATAAACCGGGCATAAGATGGCATTTGTTCCAGGGCTTCCGCGAATGGAATGTTAATTTGAAGTTTGCGGAAGACATCAAGGAATTTATTGAACTACTTATCTTGTTGAGGCTGCTTCAATCTTTCAGGATATGGTACCTTCATGTAGGGTGGGAGGTCTTTGGGTTCAACCCACTTCTTTCTTCGGAACTCTTCATCTGCAAGTTTTAACCTTCCCCCTTGCTCCGGTGCCCTGTCACTTGACAACTCCTCTTTCTCAGGTTGCTCTTCCTCAACATGTGGTTGTTCTGGGGCCTTGTCTTCCTGAGAACTAGTTGCACCCCTATTAGATACCAACACCCTACCGCTTCTAGTTGCTATGGCATTGCATTGGTTCTTAGGGTTCTTCTCGGTATCACCTGGGAAAGTACCTGGGACACGCTCATGTAGTTGCTTTGCGAGCTGAGCTATCTGCGTCTCTAGATTCTGAATTGTCGCACCTGTATGAGTTGCCAACTTGTCAATGGTTGTGCTTGTATTGATTGACAACTTCTCAATTACCGCATTTGTCTTTTCTATAGCCAACTCCCAAGGTTGCCTTCCACCATCTGTTATTTGCAATTGATTAGTCCCTGGAAAAGCCTGCTTAGTATTGCGTTGATGGATTCCATAGTTTGGACTCTGATTCTGCTGAGGTTGCGGTTGCCAACTCTGCTGAGGTTGTTGTTGCCCGGCTAGACCACCACTAGCATTACTCCAAGCGAAACCCGGATGATCTCTCCTCATATAACCCCTATTCTGATTCTGACTGTAGTCATTCTGTCTGTTCCTCTGATAGTTGTTCTGGGGCACGCTGTCATAGAAATTGTGGCATGAGTCCACATGTTCTTGAGAGAAGTTGAACGGACAGTTCTGAATGTCATGATCTCCATTACAATTTTCACAACCCGGAGGCATTCCCTCGTGTATCACATTAACCTTCTTGTTCCCAGACAAAACCGCCATTTGCATCTTCAACAGTTTATTTTGCTCTAGAATGGCTTCTATTGTTGCAGAACTAACTCCACTTGAGGTTTCCCTACCACGGTTGTAATCATTGTACGACATCTTCTCCAATAACGCCCATCCATCCTCAGCTGATAAATAGGAAAAAGAACCGCCCGCTGCTGCATCACAATTCATCTGGTAGCGCCCCCTTAACCCGTTAAAGAAATGTTGAACCTTGGAGAAGGCCGAAGGACATCTTCTCAAGAGCACATTATACCTCTCCCAAGCTTCATTATAAGATTCATCTTCTGTCTGCTTGAAAGATGTAACGGCTACTCTTGCTTGTGCCGCTTTCTGACGAGGAAAATACTTAGTGAGGAACTTTTGGGCCATTTGGTCCCATGTTCTGATACTGTTGCGATCCAAGCTATCAAACCAATCGCAAGCGATATCCCTAAGAGAGAGGGGTAATAGCCGCAAGCAAAAATCATCTTGAGAAACACCTCTTGTCCTCTGCAAGTCACAAGCTTCAAGGAAGTGAGTGATGTGTCTATGAGGGTCTTGTTTGCCACTCCCATCAAATTGATTCTCACAGATATAGGCTGTGACACATCCTTCCACTCTGAAGGAATCTGTATTGTGGTTGCCCCTCACGATGGAAGAATCACAATCACCCAAGTTGGGTAGATTGTACTCGAAGAGAGGCTTTAAGGAGGAGGAGGAGGATTTGCAGCCATCTCCTCAAAATCAATTGCTTCAAGCCTCTTTCGCTCTCTGGCTTCTTTCCTTAATCGCTTCTCGGTCTTGGTGATCTCCGAATCAAATAGCAAGTCCTCTTGCGAAAGGGTACCTCGCATACAAAAACAAGGCAAGACCAAGTGGAATCAAAGAAGTAGAGAGCAATAATAGTAGATAAATGATAAAAATAAAAATAAAAACAGCTTAACCAAATAATCAAACTTCCCTAAAATTAGGAAAATTGGTTGTGCCAATCCCCGGCAACGGCGCCAAAAACTTGTTGAGTCACCGGCAAGTGTATCGGGTCGTCGTAAGTAATAAAACACGGTAAGTAATTACCGAGGTCGGACACAGGGATTGGACTACCAATTCTACCAATTCGCGAGAAAATCGATACGTTGGTCAAGTAACAGTAAGTGGTTGTGGAGAGAGAGAAAATAGGATCGCAATTCAAATTGACAAATCAAATAAAGATAAAGTATTAAAATCTGAATTTAAACATCTAAGGTCACAAATACGCCTACCTAATCATGCATAGTACCCAAGTGATGATGATTCCCTCCCTAAGTTCAATTACAATGTCAACCAGGACCCCCAAATTCTCCTAATGACACTCTCGTGCTCAATAGGACGTATTCAACGATTGAGTTAATCACCTACTAGGTCTCATAACCCAATCATCAAACTCTATTAAATCTGGTTCCTATAAGGTTGCACCGATCTCCTATTCACTCTCATGCAATATTCGATCAATGATCCCAATTCAAGTTCTAAACGCGAATTGCCTACTAAGCCTCATCACGTTAACAAGTCAATCACACATGCATATGATCAACGCAATAAATTCAGAATTGGAAAACATGAATTGAGATAAAGGAGAGAAACATACATCACATTGAACTACACCGTCATGGGTGGTTTCATTGATCCCTTAGACAAGGGGATTAGCTCCTTGATGAGTGTAATTCCACCTCATCTTTGTCCATCATTTTGCATGCATTTTCATGTAGTTTAGGCATATTTTTATTAGATTTTAGGTTAATTTTCCTTTGGAACGGGTAAGGCGGTTTTCGTGTGTTATTTTGCAGATATCAAGGGTAAATTGCTCAAGATCAACCATGATGAAGTTTGGATGAAGATAGAGCTTTAAAACTGAAGAAAATGAGCCAAACAGAGCCCATCACGGCCTAGCCGTGATGCCCATCACGGCCATGATCGAGCAAAACTGAAAAAGAACAAAGGCTGAAGTCAGAGTCTGTCACGACCTGGCCGTGATAGCCATCACGGCCGTGACCCAAAACCACCACAAGTCAGAGCACATCACGGCCCAGCCGTGAAATTCATCACGGGCCATAACAGAGGGCTCGCGTCGCGAGCATAGTCTCGCCTCGCGAGAGACTGGACTTTCGCAGAGCAACCAGAAGCAGAGACCGTCACGGCCTGGCCGTGATGGCCATCACGGCCGTGACGCGCATTACTTGGACCTGAAGAAACCGAAATAGATCAGATTTTGAGTTGGTTTGGGACTCTAACTTCCCAATTTCTATAAATAAGGATCAAGGCATCAGATCTGGGGGATATGAGACCTTTGGGGCTACTACTCTAGGCATAGATTATAGATCTCTTCTCTTCTTCTCCTCTCTTCTCTTTTCTGATTTTCACTATGTTGTCAACCCAGCTTGTCATCTCCATGGCAAGACTGGAGTAGTAGTTTGTTTCTAGGGATTGGGGCTCTGCCCAAGGTTTGTAAATGTTGTTGATTTGATGTAAAATCGTTGTTGATTTCGTTATTGTTTTAGATCTGATTTCTAGTGTGTTAATCACTCATAAATTTCGGCAACCGCTTATTTGCGTGACGTAGACGTTCTAAGGAGGAACCTAGCGGTGAACTTAGGATTTCTAGGGTGTTTCACTCGTAAAATTCGGCGGCCACTGGTTTGTGAGATGTGGATGATCTAAGGAGGAACCTAGCGGTGAACTTAGGTTATTTGCATAACTTAGACATTATAAGGAGGAACCTAGCGGTGAACTTAGGTGTCGGACCTATAGAAGTCAGACTTGGGACTGAAATCACGAGAGTTAGAAGCCGTCCCTCGAGGAGCAACGAGTTGTCACGGAACGCAAAGGGTCCAATCTGGGATCGACTACCACGAGAGTAGGGGTCGGGTCAATTGGGCACGGCTTTTGTAACCCGAGAGGGAGCTTAAGCTATCAGAGGATAAACTCGCCTTCAAGGCAATTTCAGTAATCAACAAAGGTAAATCAGATTAGCAACATTAACAGCCTCAAAGGTAACCCAAATCCCTAGGAATCCATTTAGATCCAAAACCTCATAAACATTTGTTTTCTGTTTGTTTATCATTTAAATTCAAATTCAAAAACACTTTTCACTCAAATCATAAAAATCCTTTTTACAAAGTCCAGATCTAATCGATTCGAAAACCGATTGCGATTCGAGAACACAGTCTCTGTGGGTTCGATATCTTTTATTACTTGACGGCAATCCGGTACACTTGCCGGAATCGCACGCGCGTCGACTTACGCGCAATCACTCCTCATGCTTGTAACAAGACACAAACACTTGGAATTCATCATAGTTGTACAATACGAAAAGAAAATAGGGAGACGCAGCTCCAGAGAATCTAAAAAACGATCCGAAAACAAGTGGTTGACAAAAGGTTCTTCAATCTGCCCTAAAACAGCAATTTATAGATATCAGAATATGCGCCAGCTCGCGAGGCGAGTAGCCTCTCGCGAGGCGAATTTCAGTTTTGGCTCCATCCTGAGTTTGAATACTCGCGAGGCGAGGTAGTGTTTCGCGAGGCGAGATAGAAAGGATGACATTTCTGGCACAGTCAGACCTTCAGACTCGCGAGGCGAGATGGTGATTCGCGGGGCGAGACAGAGAGGGTGACATTTGCTGTTCAGGCTGGCCTTCAGGCTCGCGAGGCGAGCTCCTGTTTCGTGAGGCGAAACCTTCAGAATTGTTTTTCCATTGTTTCTTCATTTTCTTTGACTCTAAGAGCTTCACTTTTATCCTGAAACAATCAAAAGAAAATGAAAAGCGTAATTCTACTCAAAATAGGCTAAAAACTACTAAAAATGCATAAAACGAGTCAAAGTCTAACTTAGGAACAAAACAAGGCCAATTTGGGAGATTAGCGAGGGTGACTCACCCAATTAGGAACAAAATATACCCTTTTCTAGCTGGAAACTAAATGAGCCAGAGGCTTATCACATCACGGCCTAGTCGTGACACCCATCACGGGCGTGATGAGGAGACCCAGGAATTCAGAATTGATCACGGCCGTGACGGACCAGAATTTGAATGCGTGCACTTGGCAGAATTGGTCACGGCCTGGCCGTGACGCGCGACCACTCTATAAAATAGGAGCGCAGCAGACACAGAGGAGATCGAAATATTCATTGTTTACATTATATTTTTAGGGTTTTTGTTATGTCTTTGATGGAGAACTGATCCCTAGAGATTAATCTGCTGTAATCGGTCTCCGCCGACACTTAAGGTTCTGTAATTCCCGGATCAATTTGCTTCTTCCTTTTAATACTATCCTATATGTTCTGTTTGCTTAATTCAGGATTGTATAGAATAAGTGTTGATTTATTTTGATGATTCTATGTTCCTATATCTAATCGTGTTTGCTTAATTCGCGTGTGTTCAATCGTGTTTGCTTAATTCATGAGAGCTTCACCCCGTTTGCTTAATTCGGGAATTAGGAACATATATCTCGTAGTGTCAATTTCGTTTATTAATTGTTGCTACAATCGAAAAGGGATTAGAATCCGCTTAGGGCTTGGAATTTATATGAATCAATGATAGTGGGAAATCGAAAGCAGTAGATTAATCATTTTTAGCTTGTTGATTATCACTTAATTGCTCTGTTTTCTGCTCTGCTTTCTTAATCAATCATTCAACTTCAAACCCCCCCCCCCCCCCAAACTGATTTTGAGGTTAATAACAATACAAGAGTCCTTGAGAGACGATACTCGAGTTGTCGTACCCTGACTACACTTTTTCAAACCACTCGCTTTTTGACCCGTGTGCGACAACGTGTCAAGTTGGCAAGTGACAAAGCACCGGAGCAAGGGGGAAGGTTAAAACTTGTAGATGAAGAGTTCCGAAGAAAGAAGTGGGTTGAACCCAAAGACCTCCCGCCCTTCATGAAGGTACCATATCCTGAAAGATTGAAGAAGCATCTACAAGATAAACAGTTCAATAAATTCCTTGATGTCTTCCGCAAACTTCAAATTAACATTCCATTTGCGGAAGCCTTGGAACAAATGCCATCTTATGCCCGGTTTATGAAGGAGCTTCTCTCCAAGTAGCAGAAAATAGTGGATGAGGAAACAGTTGCTTTGACCGAGGAGTGTAGTGCCATCATTCAAAGAAAACTACCTCTAAAGTTGAAGGATCCCGATTCTTTTTCTATACCATGCACCATTGGGGAGATGACTCTAGGAAAGGAGTTGTGTGATCTGGGGGCAAGCATCAACTTGATGCCCCTCTCTATGATGAAGAAGTTGGGGATCAAAGAAGTCAAAGATACACGGATGTCACTCCAACTAGCCGATCGTTCTATAAAATATCCTTATAGGGTGGTCGAAGATTTGTTAGTGAAGGTGGACAAGTTCATATTTCCGGCGGATTTTGTGGTGCTTGATATGGATGAAGACGCCGAGATCCCTCTCATATTGGGTAGGCCCTTCTTGGCCACTGGGCGTGCTTTGATAGATGTGCAACTAGGGAAACTCACCCTAAGGGTGCAATATGCGAATGTAGTCTTCAATGTCTTTGAAGCAATGAAGCACCCCGCTAAGAGGTCGGATGTGTATCGAGTGGACATGGTGGACTCAATTGTCAAGGCAAAGGCCACTAGAGAAGCCCATGGTTCTTCACTTGCACAAGTGTTGGTAGAATACCATTATGATGATAGTGAGGAAGAAGACCCTTTGGGGGATGAGGACTATCTTGAGTGGTTAAAAAACATGGAAGCCTTACCGAGTCTCCCAAAGGATGAGTGTGAAAAGGAAAAGCTCAACAATGAAGGAATGGAATAAGATAACAAAGCACCGGAGTTGAAGCAACTCCCAACCCACTTAAGGTATGCATTCTTGGGGGAGAAGGGACAACATCCGGTAATCATTAGCAATGCCTTGAAAAAGGATGAAGAAGAAAAGCTATTGAGAGTTCTTAGGGAACACAAATCCGCCATTGGGTGGAAGATTTCGGACCTAAAAGGTATAAGCCCTCCCCTATGCATGCATAAGATTTTGATGTAGGATTATTATAAGCTGATGGTTCAACCACAAAGACGGTTAAATCCCATCATGAAAGAAGCTGTGCGTAAGGAAGTGAGTAAACTTTTAGATGCCGGAATCATCTATCCAATCTCGGATAGAAATTGGGTTAGTCCAATTCATGTGGTCCTAAAGAAAGGTGGCATAACCGTGGTGGTCAATGAAAGCAATGAATTGATCCCAACAAGGACCATCACGGGGTGGAGAGTATGTATCGATTATAGAAGGCTTTTGAACTTAAATGAGTTGTCCGAGATCCGCATGCAAGCATATGAAAATGCAAGAATCTACAAAGAGCGGACTAAGGCATGGCATGACAAGCACATCTTGCCTAGGAGGTTTGAGCCCGGACAAATGGTACTTCTTTATAATTCAAGGTTGAGACTCGTTCCTGGAAAGCTAAAATCAAGATGGTCGGGACCATTCAAGGTCCTCCAAGTTTTTCCACACGGAGCAGTAGAACTAGCAGGGGCTTTTGGAAACTTCAAGGTAAATGGGCAAAGGCTAAAGCATTACCATGGGGAATCAATCCCAAATGGCAAGCAAGTTCTTCTTCTGGATTAACCCTTAGGGGTGACTTGAGTCAGGCTCGGGACGTTAAACAAGCGCTACTTGGGAGGCAACCCAAGCTAGATATCCTTTATTTTTTTTAAGTTTGTCATTTTCTCTTCTAAAAAAAACCAGATTCGCCCCGCGAATCCACAGTGGTCTCACGAGACAGAAGCCCTGAATCTCAGAGGCTTGCTCACGCTTCTATCTCGAGTCGCGAGGGCCACTTTCGCCTCACGAATCTGGGCATCATCAGCTGTTGGAATTCTAGATTCGCCTCGCGCGCTATTACTTGCCTCGCGATTCTGGAAAGTTAATGGGCAGCGCTTGAAGCTATTCCATGAGAGCTCGGTGCCTGAGGATGCAACCGTAGAAGAGCTTTCCTTGGAAGCGCCCACCTACACTACAACTTGATCAGGGAGCACCTTCTCCTTTCCCTCACTCTTATTTTATATTTACGTTCTTTCATTGAGGACAATGTATGCCTTAAGTGTGGGGGAGGAAACCAATTGCTTTGTTTTTGTTTTCTTTCCCTTTTTCCATTTGTTTTTGAATTTCGCTCTTGAATAATTTGAGAAGATCAAGAGTATGTGTGTGAGTGTTGTGTCGGCAAGCTTGGTGGATTTAAATTAAATTTAGCATAGATTGACTGCATGAATTATGTTGACCATTGATGATTTCCCCCTAGGTTCTGAAAATCGAAAATTTGATCCCCATGTGAAAAATTGAAAATTGAACTTTGAGAACTTTTATTGTGATTGCTTGATTTATGACAAGTTTGGGGTGAAGGGGTGCACACACTAGGAATTGTATCTCGGTCAAACAATTTGCAAAAATGTCCAGGTGAGAAATTTGAGCCTCCAACATGTTCTTAATTATGTGAATCGCTTTTAAGCTGCACTTTCTCGGATTTGCTTGAATCTGTGCATGGTTTGCATATTTATATGTTGCATCAAATGATCTAGGCAATTTTTCCTTGAAATAACTACTTGGCCATAAATTGAACCAACCTTGATGAATGATCCCTAGTTAGCCACATTGAGCCTTGAAGCCTATTGTTCTTGATGACCTTACATTACAAGCCATTAACTCAAAAAAACCATGATTTTCCCCTAACCTAGGATTTAGGAGAGCGTGGAATTTTATCTTTGTGAGTGTTGTTGTGGAACTAAGTTTGGGGTGGCTACAAGTTCATGAATCATAGTTGAGAAAAAGAAAAGCAAAATTAAAGGCCGAAGGCTTGAGAGAAAAAAAAGTGATGAAAAGTATTGAATATATGCCAAAAAGGGCAAGGCGAAAAAGTATAAAAAGGAAGAGGTTTGTAGCCACCCAATGCAAGGAATAGAACAATAATATGAGAGTAAATTCAATTGTTGCAATGGTAGTTTCATGCTCTCTTTGATCCTAGGGACTAAGCATCTATCCTTTGAATATCTTACCTTGAGCCAGGCCTCATTACAACCTATGAAAGACCTTTTGATGATGCATGCATGTTTTCGTGGGAACCTTGATTGAGATGAAAATCAAATTCATGGGAAGTGCTCTTGAAATGCGAGATTGAGTGAAAAGTTGGTAGCTTATACAAATTGAGTGAATGAGTGAAATATTAAATGCCCTTGTGAGGAAGGAAATTGTTTGAATTTGGTGTTCTCCCTTTTGTGTGTCACTTGGATCCTCAACTCAGATTACTGATTGCATGAATGACGGAATTCTCAATTGTTTAAAGTAGATGAATGTGGGGATTACATTGTTGCAAGGGGGGGAAAACATTGAAGAAATTGTTGTGTTAAATATTGCATGAAATCTGTGCAAAAATTGATTGAATCCTTTAAGCTTGCCAAGTGTTGAGTCTTTTTGAGTTTTAGTTTGCTTGGGGACAAGCAAGGTTTAGGTTTGCGGTGTTTTGATAAGCCTATGGCTCATCTAGTTTCCAGCTAGAAAGGGGGTAGATTTTGTGCCTAATTAGGCGAGTCAACCTCGCTAATCTCCCAAATTGGCCTTGTTTTGTTCCTAAGTTAGAATTTGATTCGTTTAATGCATTTTTAGTAGTTTTTAGTTTATTTTGAGTAGAATTACGCTTTTCTTTTCCTTTTGTTGTTTCAGGTTAAAAGTGAAGCTCTTAGAGTCAAGGAAAATGAAGAAAATAGTGGAAAAGCAATGCTGGAAGTTTCGCCTCGCGAAACAGGATCTCGTCGCACGAGCCTGAAGACCAGCCTGAACACTAACAGTCACCCTTTCTGTCTCGCCTCGCGAATCACCATCTCGCCCCGCGAGCCTGAAGGCCTGGCTGTGCAGAGATGTCACCATTTCTATCTCGCCTCGCGAATCACCATCTCGCCTTGCGAGTATTCAAATTAAGATTGAGCCAAAACCGAATTACGCCTCGCGAGAGCTTGCTCGCCTCGCGAGCGGCGTGACCCAGAACCTCTATTTATAGGCTGTTTTAGGGCAGATTAGATACTTTTTTGTTCACCACTTGTTTTAGATCGTTTTTAAACCACCCATGACGGTGTAGTGTTCAATGTGATGTATGTTTCCCTCCTTTACCTCAATTCATGTTTTCCAATTCTAAATTTATTGCGTTGATCGTAAGCATGCATGATTGACTAGTTAACGTGATGAGGCTTGATAGGCAATTCGCGTTTAGAACTTGAATTGGGATCACTGATTGAATATTGCACGAGAGTGAGTAGGAGATCAGTGCAACCTTATAGGGAACAAGATTTAATAGAGTTTGATGATTGGGTTATGAGACAGTATCAAGTAATTAACTCAATCATTGAATACATCCTATTGAGCACGATAGTGTCATTAGGAGAATTTGGGGGTCCTGGTTGACATTGCAATTGAACTTAGGGAGGGGATCATCATCACTTGGGTGCTATGCATGATTGGGTAGGTGGATTTGTGACCTTAGATGTTTAATCCAGATTTTAATTCTTATCTTATCTTATCGCTACCTACTTTATCTCTAATTGATTTGTTGATTTAAATCGCTACCCTATTTCCTCTCTCTTCTCAACCACTTGCTTTTTGGTCAAACGTATCGAATTTCTTGCAAATTGGTAGCCCAATCCCCGTGTCTGACCTCGGTAATTACTTATCGTGTTTATTACTTACGATGACCCGGTACACTTGCCGGTGACTAAACACTAGACCAAATTAATGGCCTCCGAATAAGCTTTCCAACAAGGTATCATATGCCTTAATTGGGCTTAAGATGAGTAAGTTAGGCCCATTTAGGTGAAGGAACATCATGGACTGTGCACGGATCCACGTCAGAGAACACGGGACCCAATTTAGACTTGATTTGGCCAAATTTGACAATTCTGGTGAAACCATAAATTGTAGGTCTCTCCCTTATCCTTCTAGGGACAGCAAGATCACCCAAATCCGTTATCTGTAGCTCTAGTTATGCTCTGTGCAAGGTAACAAGGGCAGGATTAGTGAAAAATCCGAAAACTAACAATTTTTAGCAATTAAACCCAATAATGTAAAAGAAAAAACAATGATTGTTAAGGTTGTCTAATTTCTGTCACTCTCTAGCTTGTGCGGCTGTAAACTGCTATTTATGCATAATAATCCTGACCTAACCCTGACCAAATTAAGGGCCTCTGAATAAGCTTTCCAACAAGGTATCAGATACCTTAATTGGGCTTAAGATGAGTAAGTTACGCCCATTTAAATGAAGTAATATCATGGACTGCGCACTGATCCGCGCCAGATAACTCGGGATTCAATTTAGCCTTGATTTTGTCCTAATTTGACAATTCTTGTGAAACCTGAAATTGTAGGTCTCTTCCTTATCCTTCTAGGGACAGCAAGATCACCAAAATCCGATATCTGTAGCTCTAGTTATGCTCTGCGCACGGCAACAAGGTCAGGATGAGTGAAAAATCCGAAAATTAACAATGTTTAGGAATTAAGCCTAATAATGTAAGAGCAAAAACAATGATTGTAAAAGTTGTCTAATTTTCGTCTCTCTCTGGCTTGTGCGGCTGTAAACTTCTATTTATACTTATTAAGACTTACTGACCGCGCTGTCGCCACGCGCCAAAAAGAACGAGCGATTATAAAATAATGCAGTATAGTGCGACAACTCGAGTATCGTCTCTCAAGGACTCTTTAGTTGTTGTTATTATTAACAGAAAATTAGTAAAAGTTAGAAATGGGGGTTTTGAGATTAAAATAAAATAAAGGAAACAAAATAAAAACAGAGTAAGAAAAGAGATTAACAAATAAACTAAAGACGAATAACCTACTGTTCTCGGTTTCCCACTATCATTGGTTCAAATAAATCCAAGCCCTAAGCGGATTCTAATCCCCTCCCGGTTGTAGCAACAATTAACAACGCAATCACTACTACGGATGTATGTTCCTATTCCCGAAATAACAAACGGGGTTAAGCTCTCATGAACAAACGAACATGAACGAACACACGCGAAATAACAAACGCGATTAAGTATAGAAACATAACATCACCGAAATGAATCAATACAACACTATACATTCCTGAAATAACAAACAGAAACATATAGCTTTGCATTGAAAAGAGAAAAGCAAATAAAACAGGAATTATAGAACCTCAAATGTAAATGGAAACCAATCCCAGTAGATTAATCTAGGAGACTAGTTCTCCATTACAAAGGAAAAAAACAAAAGACAAGAATTAAACTACTGAAAGCTACTACTACTGTCTAAGACTAGCCAAAACTGGCTAACTCTGACTAACTATGACTAACTCCTCTCTCAATATCTGAATGCTCCTTTTATTAACTTCAACCTCTGCCTCTTAGCTTTCCAAAACCACTTAATTTGCTTAATTATGAATTAAGATGAGGGAGTTATGTCCACATTCAACTCATAGGGCAGCTGAAACGCCTCTGACTTCACATGGATTAAAGCCCTTCAAAACGGCTCTATTTGGAATAATGGTCTTCATGAGAGTTAAAGCTCTTTGTTTGATCTTTCATTTGCCACCGGTTTTAGTTCCAACCGACATCTACAGACCAAGTTATGGGCCAATCTTCATGACCAGTTCAGGTTCCAGTGACAGCAATTATGTTCTGACTTCAAGGCCCAATGTGACCCACTATACATCCAATTCAGCATCTGAGTTCTTCATGAAAGTTGTTGGGCTTCCTTTTAGCTTTCCTGTTCTGACTCCTGCGTTTCTGTTTTTATAAGAGGGCCGCACGTCACGGCCTAGGCGTGATGGCCTCTGCTTCAGGTGTACTTCCCTTCTTGCTCTTCTTATTGCCCTGAAAAACAGAAAATAACATAAGTACTTTATTTAACTCTAAATCAACTAAATTAACCTAAAAACACTTTACAGACTCAAAATACTACTTAAGGACAATCAAGTCTAATTTGGGCGCAAATGATATAAAATTAGCACAAAGCCAAGGTCTTGACTAGTTATAAAACCAGTCAAACAGAGGCTCATCAAAATACCCCAAACTTAAACTTTGCTTGTCCTCAAGCAAACTAAAACTTAAAAACTTAAAAAGACTCAAGACCTGGCAAATCATGGCAAGCTTAAGGATTCAATCAACTTTCGCACAAATTTCAAGCAATTTATCAAAACAATTTTTCCTTCAATGTTCCCCCCTTTTAAACAAAGTAATCCCCACATTCATTTATTCCAAACAATTGAGAGTTTCATAATTCAAACAATCATTAATCAAAGCAGGGGATCTAAGTTACACACAAGAGGGAGATCACCAAATTCAAACAACTGCCTTCCTCACAAGGGAAATTTGTGTTCACTCATTCGCTCAGTTTGTCAGGCTAACAACATTCACTCAATTTCACTTTTAAGAGCACTTCCCATAAATTTGATTTTCATCTCAAAATGGTCCCCACAGAAAATATGCAAGCAACATCAAAAGGTCTTTTATGGGTTGTAATGGGGCCTGGCTAAGGGTAGGATATACAAAGGAACTAGGCTGAAGACCCTAGGAACTAAGAGAGCATGAAACATTATTTACACTTTGAAATTCACTCAAGTTCCTTTCTTAATTTTTTTTTCTTTATGCTTCTGGGTGGCTACCGCCTTTTTATTTCAAACAGCCTTTTTGGCATTTGTCCACTTTTTATTTTTATTTTTTTTTCTATTTCTTTTTTTCTTTTTCTTTTTTTCTATTATTATTTTTTCTTTTTTTTTCTTTTTTTTTTTCAATCCCAAACAACACATTGCACCTGGTAGCCACCCCAAACTTAATTTCTTGCACCCATTCTAAGATTCCATGCTCTCCTAATCCTAAGATCGGGTTAACATGGTTTTCCAGATTTTTGGGCTTATAACATTAGGTTATCAAGAATTAACAGGCTAATAGGCTCAATGGGACTAACTAGGGAACATGCATTAGGAATTGATTATTTTTAGGCTAAGTAGCTATTTACAAAGAAAATGCCTAAATCATTTGAAGCAAACACATAATCATGCAAATCATAAAGAGATTCAAACAAATTCAGGAAAGTACAACTTAAAAATGATTTTCACACAATTTAAAACATGTTGGAGGCTCAAAACCTCACCTGGACATTCATGCAAATTGTTTGACAGAGATTCTATCCTTAGTGTGTGCTTCCTATCACCCCAAACTTATCATAAATCATGCCATCATAACAAAATCTCAAAGTTCAGTTTTCAATCACATGGGAATCACTTTTTTTCAAAAAATTTTTCAAATCCTAGGGGTAAACAGTCAACACTGTCATGCAATCCATCTATGCAAAAATTAATAAAATCCAATAAACTTGCCGACAAAAGACTCAAACACAACTCCTGAGCTTCTCAAATTATTCAGGAGCTTTATTCAAAACAAAACAGAGTTAAAGTAAGGAAAAGAAAATTAAAAAGGAGAAAGGGTTAAGAAAACTCATTGAAGGGCGGTTCCACCAGGATCCCATTGCTTGTAACATAAAGCCCACGTGGTGGCCAAAGGGCGGAAGCTCATTCCATGCTTCCATGACTTGCAGCCTTGATTTGGAAGTGGGTGCTTGACAGTTATGACGACCTCGCCGAGTGCGGCGGACTTCTCACTCCCCTTCAGGTCACAGCTGACCTCGTTATCTACAAAGTCTCCCCAATAGAAGTGGGTCTCAACCTCTTGGACCGGCCATGGTGCAAAATCCAAGGGTTTAAACTCCATCACTGGTTCCTCAGGGGGACGTGGCAAACAGTTAGCTGGGGTTACTGGTGCTGCTTCCTTTTCTGCAATGTCTTCATCCACTGCATTAACAAATTTTTCACCTGCTATACACGCAGAAATTTCAGCACACACCACACAAAGGTTAGAGTTAGTACATATATTACAAGAAAATGAATCAGAAAAAGTTAGAATGTCTGGGAATTCTTCACACAGTGCATCCACCCCATTACTCTCAACACATGCATTTGCTTTAATTGCATCATCTACTCCCAAAGGTTCTTCATCATCCTCAAGCACGGTGGAGCAGATGTCCTCTTGATCCTCCTTTTCTAAGTTTCCTGAAAAAAATAAACCTGCAAAACGATCTGCATTTTCTATTTTTCCTGAAAAGTATAAACCTGTAAAACATTCTACACACAAAGCAGTTCCATCACAATAACAAGCATTAGGATCAGGGGATTCAACACATAATTCATCATCAACAGAAACATTATCAAAATCATCATCAGAAATATTTTCAAGAATGACTTGTGAATCTTTATGTTCTTCAATGGGCTGTGGAGTTAGCATTGCAGCTGAGTTGGCGGTAACTTGATCAATTAGAGCCCACAACTTCCGAGATTCAGCTTGGCTCCTCTGGTATTCAGCCTCCATCTTCTGTTGATTTTCCTCTATCATCCGTTGATTTTGCTCGGCCATCCGTTGATTATTCTCAGCCATTTGTTGTAGCATTGAAGCAATCTCATCCAAGGTGCTCTGTGAAGGTTCGGAAGGTGCAGAGGTGGTCACTTGGTTAGGATAGTATGGTGGTGGCTCACTAAAATTAGGATAATACATGCAAGGTGGTGGTTCATAATAAACATTAGGCAAATATCCATACATGTAATTATCCATGGCAATCAAACATCCAGACAAAGCAGACAGAACTAATTAGCAAAGAATTATTTTTTTTTTTAAATTTTATTTTCTGCTAATAACAACAAAACAGAGTCCCCGGCAACGGCGCCAATTTTTGACCGCGCTGTCGCCACGCGCCAAAAAGAACGAGCGATTATAAAATAATGCAGTATAGTGCGACAACTCGAGTATCGTCTCTCAAGGACTCTTTAGTTGTTGTTATTATTAACAGAAAATTAGTAAAAGTTAGAAATGGGGGTTTTGAGATTAAAATAAAATAAAGGAAACAAAATAAAAACAGAGTAAGAAAAGAGATTAACAAATAAACTAAAGACGAATAACCTACTGTTCTCGGTTTCCCACTATCATTGGTTCAAATAAATCCAAGCCCTAAGCGGATTCTAATCCCCTCCCGGTTGTAGCAACAATTAACAACGCAATCACTACTACGGATGTATGTTCCTATTCCCGAAATAACAAACGGGGTTAAGCTCTCATGAACAAACGAACATGAACGAACACACGCGAAATAACAAACGCGATTAAGTATAGAAACATAACATCACCGAAATGAATCAATACAACACTATACATTCCTGAAATAACAAACAGAAACATATAGCTTTGCATTGAAAAGAGAAAAGCAAATAAAACAGGAATTATAGAACCTCAAGTGTAAATGGAAACCAATCCCAGTAGATTAATCTAGGAGACTAGTTCTCCATTACAAAGGAAAAAAACAAAAGACAAGAATTAAACTACTGAAAGCTACTACTACTGTCTAAGACTAGCCAAAACTGGCTAACTCTGACTAACTATGACTAACTCCTCTCTCAATATCTGAATGCTCCTTTTATTAACTTCAACCTCTGCCTCTTAGCTTTCCAAAACCACTTAATTTGCTTAATTATGAATTAAGATGAGGGAGTTATGTCCACATTCAACTCATAGGGCAGCTGAAACGCCTCTGACTTCACATGGATTAAAGCCCTTCAAAACGGCTCTGTTTGGAATAATGGTCTTCATGAGAGTTAAAGCTCTTTGTTTGATCTTTCATTTGCCACCGGTTTTAGTTCCAACCGACATCTACAGCCCAAGTTATGGGCCAATCTTCATGACCAGTTCAGGTTCCAGTGACAGCAATTATGTTCTGACTTCAAGGCCCAATGTGACCCACTATACATCCAATTCAGCATCTGAGTTCTTCATGAAAGTTGTTGGGCTTCCTTTTAGCTTTCCTGATCTGACTCCTGCGTTTCTGTTTTTATAAGAGGGCCGCACGTCACGGCCTAGGCGTGATGGCCTCCGGCCAGTGTACTTCCCTTCTTGCTCTTCTTATTGCCCTGAAAAACAGAAAATAATATAAGTACTTTATTTAACTCTAAATCAACTAAATTAACCTAAAAACACTTTACAGACTCAAAATACTACTTAAGGACAATCAAGTCTAATTTGGGCGCAAATGATATAAAATTAGCACAAAGCCAAGGTCTTGACTAGTTATAAAACCAGTCAAACAGAGGCTCATCACTTACCTAACCCTAGACCAAATTAAGGGACTCTGAATAAGCTTTCCAACAAGGAATCAGATACCTTAATTGGGCTTAAGATGAGTAAGTTAGGCCCATTTAAGTGAAGTAATATGATGGACTGCGCACTGATCCGCGCCAGAGAACTAAGGATCCAATTTAGCCTTGATTTTGGCCTAATTTGACAATTCTTGTGAAACCTGAAATTGAAGGTCTCTTCCTTATCCTTCTAGGGACAGCAAGATCACCAAAATCCGATATCTGTAGCTCTAGTTATGCTTTGCACAAGGCAACATGGTCAGGATGGGTGAAAATTACGAAAATTAACAATGTTTAGCAATTAAGCCCAATTATTGTAAGAGCAAAAACAATGATTGTAAAAGTTATCTAATTTCCGTCCCTCTCTGGTTTGTGCGGCTATAAACCGCTATTTATGCTTATTAATCCTGACCGAACCCTAGACCAAATTAAGGGCCTCTGAATTAGCTTTCCAACAAGGTATCATATGCCTTAATTGGGCTTAAGATTAGTAAGTTAGGCCCATTTAAGTGAAGGAACATCATGGTCTGTGTACTGATCCGCACCAGAGGACTCGGGACCCAATTTATCCTTGATTTTGGCCTGATTTGACAATTCTTGGGAAACCTGAAATTGTAGGTCTCTTTCTTATCTTTCCAGGGACAACAAGATCACCAAAATCCGATATCTGTAGCTCTAGTTTTGCTCAGCGCAAGGCAACAAGGTCAGGATGAGTGAAAAATCCTAAAATTAACAATGTTTAGCAATTTAGCCCAATTCAATAATGTAAGGGCAAAAACAATGATTGTAAAAGTTGTCTAATTTTCGTCTCTCTCTAACTTGTGCGGCTGTAAAATGCTATTTATGCTTATTATTCCTGACCTAACCCTAGACCAAATTAAGGGCCTCTGAATAAGCTTTCCAACAAGGTATCATATGCCTTAATTGGGCTTAAGATGAGTAAGTTAGGCCCATTTAAATGAATGAACATCATGGGCTGCGCACTAATCCGTGCCAGAGAACTAAGAATCCAATTTAGCCTTGATTTTGGGCTAATTTGACAATTCTTGTGACACCTGAAATTGTAGGTCTCTTCCTTATCCTTCCAGGGACAGCAAGATCACCAAAATCCGATATTTGTAGCTCTAGTTATGCGTTGCGCAAGGCAACAAGGTCAGGATGAGTGAAAAATACGAAAATTAACAATGTTTAGCAATTAAACCCAATTAAGCCCAATAATTGTAAGAGCAAAAACAATGATTGTAAAAGTTATCTAATTTCCGTCCCTCTCTGGTTTGTGCTGCTATAAACCGCTATTTATGCTTATTAATCCTTACCTAACCCTAGACCAAATTAAGGGCCTCTGAATTAGCTTTCCAACAAGGTATCATATGCTTTAATTGGGCTTAAGATTAGTAAGTTAGGTCCATTTAGGTGAAGGAACATCATAGTCTGCGTACTGATCCGCACCAGAGAACTCGGTACCCGATTTATCCTTGATTTTGGCCTGATTTGACAATTCTTGGGAAACTGAAATTGTAGGTCTCTTCCTTATCTTTCCAGGGACAGCAAGATCACCAAAATCCGATATATGTAGCTCTTGTTTTGCTCAGTGCAAGGCAACAAGGTCGGGATGAGTGAAAAATCCGAAAATTAACAATGTTTAGCATTTAAGCCAAATTCAATAATGTAAGAGCAAAATCAATGATTGTAAAAGTTGTCTAATTTTTGTCTCTCTCTGACTTGTGCGACTATAAAATTCTATTTATGCTTATTATTCCTGACCTAATCCTAAAACCAAATGAAGGGCCTCTGAATAAGCTTTCCAACAAGGTATCATATGCCTTAATTGGGCTTAAGATGAGTAAGTTAGGCCCATTTAAGTGAAGGAACATCATGGGATGCGCACTAATCCGTGCCAGGGAACTCGGGATCCAATTTAGCCTTGATTTTCGGCTAATTTGACAATTCTTGTGAAACCTGAAATTGTAGGTCTCTTCCTTATCTTTCTAGGGACAGCAAGATCACCAAAATCCGATATCTGTAGCTCTAGTTATGCTTTGCGTAAGGCAACAAGGTCAGGATGAGTGAAAAATACGAAAATTAACAATGTTTAGCAATTAAGCCCAAAGCCCAATAATGTAAGAGCAAAAACATTGATTGTAAAAGTTGTCTAATTTTCGTGTCTCTCTGGCTTGTACGGCTGTAAACTGCTATTTATGCTTATTAATCCTGACCTAACCCTAGACCAAATTAAGGTACTCCGAACAAGCTTTCCAACAAGGTATCATATGCCCTAATTGGGCTTAAGATGAGTAAGTTAGCCCCATTTAAGTGAAGGAACATCATTGACTGCGCACTGATCCGCGCCAGAGAACTCGGGACCCAGTTTAGCCTTTATTTTGGCCTAATTTGACAATTCTTGGGAAACCTGAAATTGTAGGTATCTTCCTTATCTTTCTAGGGACAGCAAGATCACCAAAATCTGATATATGTAGCTCTAGTTATGCTTTGCTCAAAGCAACAAGGTTAGGATGAGTGAAAAATACGAAAATTAACAATGTTTAGCAATTAAGCCCAATAATGTAATAGCAAAAACAATAATTGTAAAAGTTGTCTAATTTCCTTCCCTCTCTGGCTTGTGTGGCTATAAACCGCTATTTATGCTTATAAATCCTCTCCTAACCCAAGACCAAATTAAGGGTCTCTGAATAAGCTTTCCAACAAGGTATCATAAGCCTTAATTGGGCTTAAGATTAGTAAGTTAGGCCCATTTAAGTGAAGGAACATCTTGGACTGCGCGCTGATCCGCGCCAGAGAACTCGGGACCCAATTTAGCCTTGAGTCTGGCGTGATTTGACAATTCTTGGGAAACCTGATATTGTAGGTCTCTTCCTTATCTTTCCAGGGACTGCAAGATCACAAAAATCCGATATCTATAGCTCTAGTTTTGCTCAGTGCAAGGCAACAAGGTCAGGATGAGTGATAAATACGAAAATTAACAATGTTTAGCAATTAAGGCCAATTCAATAATGTAAGAACAAAAACAATGATTGTAAAAGTTATCTAATTTTCGTCTCTCTCTGACATGTGCGGCTGTAGACTGCTATTTATGCTTATTATTCCTTGCCTATTCCTAGACCAAATTAAGGGCCTCTGAATAAGCTTTCCAACAAGGTATCATATGCCTTAATTGGGCTTAAGATGAGTAAGTTAGGCCCATTTAAGTGAAGGAACATCATGGAGTGCACACTAATCCGTGCCAGAGAACTCGGGACCCAATTTAGCCTTGATTTTGGGCTAATTTGACAATTATTGTGAAACCTGAAATTGTAGGTCTCTTCCTTATCTTTCTAGGGACAGCAAGATCGCCAAAATCCGATATCTGTAGCTCAAGTTATGCTTTGCGCAAGGCAACAAGGTCAGGATAAGTGAATAATACGAAAATTAACAATGTTTAGCAATTAAGCCCAATTAAGCCCAATAATATAAGAGCAAAAATAATAATTGTAAAAGTTATCTAATTTCTGTCCCTCTCTGACTTGTGCGGCTAGAAACCGTTATTTATGCTTATTAATCCTCACCTAACCCAAGACAAAATTAAGGGCCTCTGAATAAGCTTTCCAACAAGGTATCATATGCCTTAATTGGGCTTAAGAATAGTAAGTTAGGCCCATTTAAGTGAAGGAACATCATGGAGTGGCACTGGTCCGCGCCAGAGAACACGGGAACCAATTTAGCCTTGATTTTGGGCTAATTTTACAATTCATATAAACTTGAAATTGTAAGACTCTTCCTTATCTTTCTAGGGACAGCAAGATCACCAAAATCTGATATATGTAACTCTAGTTATGCTCAGCGCAATGCAACAAGGTCAGGATGAGTGAAAAATCCGAAAATTAATAATGTTTAGCAATTAAGCCCAATTCAATAATGTAAGAGCAAAAACAATGATTGTAAAAGTTATCTAATTTTCGTCTCTCTCTGACTTGTGCGGCTGTAAACTTCTATTTATGCTTATTCATCCTGAGCTAACCTTAGACCTAATTAAGGGCCTCTGAATAAGCTTTTCAACAAGGTATCATATGCCTTAATTGGGCTTAAGATGAGTAAATTAGGCTCAATTAAGTGAAGGAACATCATGGACTGCGAACTGATCCGCGCCAGAGCACTCGAGACCCAATTTAGTCTTGAGAATGGCCTAATTTGACAATTCATGTGAAACTTGAATCCGATATCCTTCTAGGGACAACAAGATCACCAAAATCCGATATCTGTAGCTCAAATTATGCTCTACGAAAGGCTACAAGGTCAGGATGAGTGACAAATCCGAAAATTAACAATGTTTAGCAATTAAGCCCAATTATGTAAAAGCAAAAACAATGATTGTCAAATTTGTCCAATTTCCATCTCTCTCCGGGTTGTGCGGCTGTAAACTGCTATTTATAATTATTAATCCTGACCTAACCCTACACCAAATTAAGGGACTCTGAATAAGCTTTCCAACAAGGATCATATGCCTTAATTGGGATTAAGTTGGGTAAGTTAGGCCCATTAAAGTGAAGGAACATCATGGAGTGCGCACTGATCCGCACTAGAGAACTCGGGACCCAATTTAGCCATGATTTTGGCCTAATTTGACAATTCTTGTGAAACATGAAATTGTAGGTCTCTTCCTTATCTTTCTAGGGACAGCAAGATCACTAAAATCCGATATCTGTAGCTCTAGTTATACTCTGCGCAAGGCAACAGGGTCAGGATGAGTGAAAAATCCAAAAATTAACAATGTTTAGCAATTAAGCCCAATAATGTAAAGGTAAAAACAATGATTGTAAAAGTTGTCTAATTTTCATCTCTCTCTAGTTTGTGTGGCTGTAAACTGCTATTTATGCTTATTAATCCTGACCTAACCCTATACCAAATTAAGGGCCTCTGAATAAGCTTTCCAACAAGGTATCATATGCCTTAATTGGGCTTAAGATGAGTAAGTTAGGCCCATTTAAGTGAAGGAACATCATGGACTGTGCACTGATCCGTGCAAGAGAACTCGGGACCCAATTTAGCCTTGATTTTGGCCTAATTTAACAATTCTTGTGAAACACGAAATTGTTGGTCTCTTCCTTATCTTTCTAGGGACAGCAAGATCAACAAAATTCGATATTTGTAGCTCTAGTTTTGCTCTGTGCAAGGCAACAAGGTCAGGAGGAGTGAAAAATCCAAAAATTGACAATGTTTAGCAATTAAGCCCAATAATGTAAAAGCAAAAACAATGATTGTAAAAGTTGTCTAATTTCTGTCTCTCTCTGGCTTGTGCGGCTGTAAACTGCTATTTATGCTTATTATTCCTGACCTAACCTTTGACCAAATTAAAGGCGTCTGAATAAGCTTTCCAACAAGGTATCATATGCCCTAATTGGGCTTAAGATGAGTAAGTTAGGCCCATTTAAGTGAAGGAACATCATGGACTGCACACTGATCCGCGCCAGAGAACTCGGGACCCAATTTAGCCTTTATTTTTGCCTAATTTGACAATTCTTGTGAAACCTGAAATTGTAGGTCTCTTCCTTATCATTCTAGGGACATCAAGATCACCAAAATCTGATATTTATAGCTCTAGTTATGCTCCGCGCAAGACAAAAAGGTCAGGATGAGTGAAAAATCCTAAAATTAACAATTTTAAGCAATTAAGCCCAATTAAGCCCAATAATGAAAAACCAAAAACAATGATTGTTAAAGTTGTCTAATTTCCATCTCTCTCTGGCTTGTGCGGCTGTAAAATTCTATTTAACGTTATTAATCCTGACCTAACCCTAGACCAATTTAAGAGCCTCTAAATAAGCTTTCCAACAAGGTATCAAATTCCTTAATTGGGCTTAAGATAAGTAAGTTAGGCCCATTTAAGTGAAGGAACATCATGGACTTTGCAGTATTCCGCGCCAAAGAAATCGAGACCCAATTTAGCCTTTATTTTTGCCTAATTTGACAATTCTTGTGAAACATGAAATTGTAGGTCTCTTCCTTATCTTTCTAGGGACATCAAGATCACCAAAATCCGATATCTGTAGCTCAAGTTATGCTCTGCGAAAGGCTACAGTGTCAGGATGAGTGACCAATCCGAAAATTGACAATGTTTAGCAATTAAGCCCAAGAAAGTAAAAGCAAAAACAATGATTGTAAAAGTTGTCCAATTTCCGTCTCTAATTGGATTGTGCGAATGTAAAAACCTATTTATGCTTATTAATCCTGACCTAACCTTATACCAAATTAAGGGCCTCTGAATAAGCTTTCCAACAAGGTATCATATGCCTTAATTGGGCTTAAGATGAGTAAGTTAGGCCCATTTATGTGAAGGAACATCATGCACTGCGCACTGATTCACGCCAGAGAACTCGGGACCCAATTTAGCTTTGAGTTTGGTCTAATTTGATAATTCTTGTGAAACCGAAAATTTTAGGTCTCTTCCCTATCTTTCTAACGACAGCAAGATCACCAAAATCCGATATCTGTAGCTCTAGTTATGCTCTGCGCAAGGCAACAAGGTGAAGATGAGTGAAAAATCCGAAAATTAACAATGGTTAGCAATTAAGCCCAATAATGTAAAAGCAAAAACAATGATTGTAAAAGTTGCCTAATTTTCGTCTCTCTCTGGGTTGTGCAGCTGTAAACTGCTATTTATGCTTATTAATCCTGACCTGAACCTAGACCAAATTAAGGGCCTCTGAATAAGCTTTCCAACAAGGTATCATATTCCTTAATTGGGCTTAAGATGAGTAAGTTAGGACCATTTAAATGAAGGAACAAGATGGATTTTGCACTGATCAGCGCCAGAGAACTCCGGACCGAATTTAGCTTTTATTTGGGCCTAATTTTACAATTCTTGTGAAACCTGAAATTGTAGGTCTCTTCCTTATCTTGCTAGGGACAGCAAGATCACCAAAATCCGATATATGTAGCTCTAGTTATGCTCTGCGCAAGGTAACATAGTCAGAATGAGTTAAAAATCCGAAAATTAACAGTGATTAGCAATTAAGCCCAATAATATAAAAGCAAAATCAATGTTTGTAAAAGTTGTCTAATTTTCGTCTCTCTCCGACTTGTGCGAGTGTAATCTGCTATTTACGCTTATTAATCCTGATCTAACCCTAGCTCAAAGTAAGGGCCTCTGAATAAGCTTTCCAACAAGGTATCATATGCTTAATTGGGCTTAAGATGAGTAAGTTAGGCGCATTTAAGTGAAGGAACATCATGGACTGCGCACTGATCCATGCCAGAAAACTCGAGACCCAATTTAGCCTTGATTTTAGCCTAATTTGACAATTCTTGTGAAACCTGAAATTGTAGGTCTCTTCCTTATCTTTTTAGGGACAGCAAGATCACCAAAATCCAGTATTTGTAGCTCTAGTTATACTCTGCGCAAGGTAACATGGTCAGAATGAGTGAAAAATCCGAAAATTAACAGTGTTTAGCAATTAAGCCCAATAACGTAAAAGCAAAATCAATGATTGTAAAAGTTGTCTAATTTTCGTCTCTCTCCGGCTTGTGCGAGTGTAAACTGCTATTTATGCTTATTAATCCCGACCTAACCTTAGACCAAATTAAGGGCCTTCGACTAAGCTTTCCAACAAGGTATCATATGCCCTAATTGGGATTGGGCTTAAGATGAGTAATTTAAGTGAAGGAACATCATAGACTGCGCACTGATCTGTGCCAGAGAACTCGGGACCCAATTTAGCCTTTATTTTTGCCTAATTTGACAATTCTTGTGAAACCTGAAATTGTAGGTCTCTTCCTTATCATTCTAGGGACAACAAGATCACCAAAATCTCATATTTGTAGCTCTAGTTATGCTCAGCGCAAGGCAAAATGGTCAGGATGAGTGAAAAATCATAAAATTAACAATTTTTAGCAATTAAGCCCAATAATGAAAAAGCAAAAACAATGATTGTTAACGTTGTCTAATTTCCGTCTCTCTCTGGCTTGTGCGGCTGTAAAATTCTATTTATGGTTATTAATCCTGACCTAACCCCAGACCAATTAAGGGCCTCTAAATAAGCTTTCCAACAAGGTATCATATGCCTTAATTGGGCTTAAGATGAGTAAGTTAGGCCCATTTAAGTGAAGGAACATCATGTACTGTGCACTGATCCGCACTAGATCACTCGGGACCAAATTTAGCCTTGATTTTTGCCTAATTTGACAATTCGTGTGAAACATGAAATTGTAGGTCTCATCCTTATGTTTCTAGGGACAGCAAGATCACCAAAATCTGATATCTGTAGCTTTAGTTATGCTATGCGCAAGGCAACAAGGTCGGGATGAGTGCAAAATCCAAAAATTAACAATGTTTAACAATTAAGCCCAATTAAGCCCAATAATGTAAAATCAAAAACAATGACTATAAAAGTTGTCTAATTTTCGTCTCTCTCCGGCTTGTGCGGTTGTAAAATGCTATTTATGCTTATTAATCCTGACCTAATCCTAGACCAAATTAAGGGCCTTTAAATAACCTATCCAACAAGGTATCATATACCTTAATTGTGCTTAAGATGAGTAAGTTAGGACCATTTAAGTGAATGAAATCGTGGACTGCGCACTGATCCACGTCAGAGAATTCGGGACCCAATTTAGCCATGATTTTGGCCTAATTTGACAGTTCTTGTTAAACCTGAAGTTGTAGGTCTCTTCCTTATCTTTCTAGGGACAGCAAGATCACCAAAATCCGAAATCTGTAGCTCTAGTTATGCTCCGCGCAAGGCAACAAGGTCAGGATGAGTGAAAAATCATTAAATTAACAATGTTTATCAATTAAACCCAATTAAGCCCAATAATGTAAAAGCAAAAACAATTATTGTAAAACCTAAAATTGGGCTTAATTGGGCTTAAGATGAGTAAGTTAGGCCCATTTAAGTGAAGGAACATAATGGAATGCGCACTGATTCATGCCAGAGAATAAGTGACCCAATTTTACCTTGATTTTGGCCTAATTTGACAATTCTTGTGAAACCTAAAATTGTAGGTCTCTTCCTTATCTTTTTAGGGACAGCAAGATCACCAAAACCCAGTATCTGTAGCTCTAGTTATGCTCTGCGCAAGGCAACATGGTCAGAATGTGTGAAAAATCCGAAAATTAACAGTGTTTAGCAATTAAGCCCAATAATGTAAAAGCAAAAACAATGATTGTAAAACTTGTCTAATTTTCATCTCTCTCCGGCTTGTGCGGTTGTAAACTGCTATTTATGCTTTTTAATCCTGACCTAACCTTAGACCAAATTAAGGGCCTTTGAATAAGCTTTCCAACAAGGTATCATATGCCTTAATTGGGCTTAAGATGAGTAAGTTAGGCCCATTTAAGTGAAGGAACATCATGGACTACGCACTGGTCCGTGCCAGAGGACTCGGGACCCAAGTTAGCCTTGATTTTGGCCTAATTTGACAATTCTTGTGAAACCGGTAATTGTAGATCTCTTCTTTATCTTTCTAGCGACAGTAAGATCACCAAAATCCGATGTTTGCAGCTCCAGTTATGATCTGCGCAAGGCAACAAGGTCAGAGTGAGTGAAAAATCCGAAAATTAACAATGTATATCAATTAAGCCCAATAATGTAAAAGCAAAAACAATGATTGTAAAAGTTGTCAAATTTCCGTCTCTCTCTGGCTTGTGCTGCTGTGATCTGCTATTTATGCTTATTAATCATGTCCAAACCTTAGACCAAACTAAGGGTCTCTGAATAAGCTTTCCAACAAGGTATCATATGCCTTAATTGGGCTTAAGATGAGTAAGTTAGGCCCATTTAAGTGAAGGAACATCATGGACTACGCACTGTTTCGCGCTAGAGAACTCGGGACCCAATTTGGACTTTATATTGGCCTAATTTGACAATTCTTGTGAAACCGGAAATTGTAGGCCTCTTCCTTATCTTTCTAGCGACAGCAAGATCACCAAAATCCGATATCTGTAGCTCTAGTTATGCTCTGCGCAAGGCAACAATGTTAGAATGAGTGAAAAATCCGAAAATTAACAATGTTTAGCAATTAAGCCCGATAATGTAAAAGCAAAAACAATGATTGTAAAAGTTGTCTAATTTCCGTCTCTCTCTGGCTTGTGTGGCTGTAAACTGCTATATATGCTTTTTAATTCCGACCTAACCCTAGACCAAATTAAGGGCCTCTAAATAAGCTTTCCAACATGGTATCATATGCCTTAATTCGGCTTAAGATGAGTATGTTAGGCCCATTTAAGTGAAGGAACATCATGGAATGCACACTGATTCATGCCAGAGAACACGGGACTTAATTTTACCTTGATTTTGGCCTAATTTGACAATTCTTGTGACACCAGAAATCGTAGGTCTCTCCTTTATCTTTCTAGCCACAGTAAGATCACCAAAATCCGATGTCTGTAGCTCTAGTTATGCTCTGTGCAAGGCAACAAGGTCAGAGTGAGTGAAAAATCCAAAAATTAACAATGTTTAGCAATTAAGCCCAATAATGTAAAAGCAAAAATAATGATTGTAAAAGTTGTCAACTTTTCGTCTCTCTTTGGCTTGTGCGGCTGTAAACTGCTATTTATGCTTATTAATCTTTACCTAACCCTAGACCAAATTAAGGGCCTCTGAATAAGTTTTACAACAAGGTATCATATACCTTAATTGGGCTTAAGATGAGTAAATTAGGCCCATTTAAGTGAAGGAACATCATAGACTGCGCACTAATCCGTGTTAGAGAAGTCGGGACCCAATTTAGCCTTGATTTTGGCCTAATTTGACAATTCTTATGAAACCAGAAATTGTATGTCTCTTCCTTATCTTTCTAGGGACAGCATAATCACCAAAATCTGATTTCTGTAGCTCTAGTTATGTTCTGCGCAAGGCAATATGGTCAGGATGAGTGAAAAATCCGAAAATTAACAATGTTTAGCAATTAAGCCTAATTAAGCCCAATAATGTAAAAGCAAAAACAATGATTGTAAAAGATGTCTAATTTTC